>APFE031441879.1:2337-15686 GCA_000404065.3 Pinus taeda
ATGATTGTAGGGAGGTGAGTCATCTTCTGGGGTCTTGATTAGTGTCCTCTCTCTGATAGTTCCTGCTTCCACTTGGAGAATGGTGATCTCTTACTCATCCCTGGTCGAAAACAGAGAGGCAAGTGTCATAGGGGAAGCCTATGGAAGATTCCATGATCTTCCACCTCGCATTTTGTACCTGCCATTTGTCCATTCCCGACCATCGCACCCTATAGAGGAGCCATTCAGTATGCATCGCACCTTGTACACTGGGAAGGTGATATGCATCGCACCCTCTGCACTGGGTTTTTAGTATGGTCCAGTTTTGACCATTTATGAGCAATGTTTAGTGGAGAACTTCTGGGAGATGATGTAATCAACTGACCTTGTTCCTTTAGGTAGTGAAGCAACACTTTTAAGGAATTAGGAGCCCTCAGTTTATGGACATTTATGATTGGGGTTGAAGTGCCCAAAAATTTCTATAACGCTACTGCTTGAGGGATTACAGTAGGACTTTTTCCAGATACATCTCAGAATCCTACTGATGCTCGAGATTCTTCTTTTCTCACAATTTCGTCTATAAAGGTTGTTCTCCCAAGGTTCACCGATCCCTTGGGTTTTGTGGATTTTGGAGGAGGGTTATGTTCTTTTTCTATCTTTCTATTCCTAGTCATTCATAAAAACCAATTCCTATTTAACCTCTAAGATTTTGTTGAAAAGTGGGCTAGTAAGAAAGCACTTTACTTGATAAGTACGCATGTTCTTGGCTCTCATTTTTAAAACCCAATTCTTTTGCAGCAAGATAAAAAGGAAATCACTTTGGAAAACTCTCCCCGACAACGACGCCAAAATGTTGGTGCACTAAGATGTATTTTTACAGGCAATCTTAATTCCTACATTAATTGTGAACCTGAGGCAAGTCTTTTTATTTCAAGAGTGTCAACACTGTATATGTAGTGAATTCAAAGGTTAACTAATAACAAATCATTGCAATTGCTAATGACTATCTTCTTCAAGCTCAATCCAAACAGTTATAAAATAAATTCATAACACACTCTGTGATTCTACTTAACCTATCATGAAAGCAAATAGATTTGAATACAACTTGCAAAGAATCACACTTAGCAGTCTTAAATAGAACTAAAGCTAACTCTCTCAGTCATGAAAGAGAACTGTAACAATTAACAACAATGGTAATTGAACATCAAATCCTAATTAAACAACAATTCCAAATTGAATAACAAATCTGAATTGAACAACTGGAATAACAAACATTGTCTGAATAGAAAATTACTGTCGAAGCATAAAGCGATTAATTCTATCTCTGAAATCTATGATAACATTACTTGAAAGGAATGACAATCTAAGTTGGAACTAGCATAAGCAATTCAATCAAAAATATTACTCGCATATAACACATGGATCAATCTAAATCTCGAATGAACAACAAAAGCAAACTGAATCGATAATCCTTACAATAATCAAAGGTAATATTAACTTAACATTAACAAACAATCAATAATGAAATGGAAAAGATTATGACATAGGTGAAGTAGTAGATCTTCTCTTGACTGGGCCCAAATTCACCAGAAGTCTCCACTAAGAGATACTTAGAATATAAGTATGAGTTAAACGCAATGTTTCTTCATTAATATAAGTAACCAAGTTACAACATCCAAAATAGCAATATTACATGTCAAAAAGAATAATTACAAACTGTGAAATTCTGAACTCCTTGCAATTTTTCCTCTCAGCTTTCTATACTACATTTAGAAAGTAAATAGATAAAAGTGAATCCTCAGGATCAGGGGATCCTGAGGATTTCGCTACACTTGATCTGATTCTGTCATAAAATAGTCACTGGTTTGCTCGGTCTTCTGCGGTCCTGCCTTGCCTCTGATGTTGTCGCTTTCCTATATGAGATGTTGTCCTTCTGCCAATTGGGCAATTATCACTCAATTCGTAACTTCTGCACATGAAGATAGTAAAAAATAGTTTTTCCTGCTTAGATTCATCTAATTTGTTATTGATTACTTTTACTCGACTTTAGCTATTATTTCCTCTACTTTTATTCATAAACAAAGATAATCATGTGAGGATGAGTGATAAATAAAACGATTACCAAGGAGAAAACATAATTTTTTCTTGACCCAACAACTAGGAGCCTAGACAAAAGGGGATATCAATCCTTCGACCATTGCGTATCATCTTATCGGGTATAAGGCTTCAAGAGTATAATTTTTTTGGGGATTTCACCTTTTAATTTGGGATTTGTATGGTCGAAGTGTTGAATTTTTTTAGATTAAAAACCCTAACATTAGCCTCTCGTCACATGGTCGATAGGAGCTATGATCAAAATCTTAGCCAAATGGGGCCTAATCCCTAAGGGAATAGGGTATCAAAGTTCTAAGCTATTGGGAGTTGAGCATCATGACTAACCAATGAGCAACCTCTATCGAAAATGCCTAATACTAACAGATCCTAACATGTCTGTTATCTATCAAGTAATTTCCCCATTTAATGGCTGCAACTTATCAATCATTACTGTATCAAAAATTCGCCTATTGGGCATCAATATTTTGAGAGGTTTGGACCTTCATATCATGATTTCCCTCTCAATACTAACATAACCTGAAATTCCTATTAACTGTTAAAGATGGGTTTTCCCATCATTTTACTACTATATATTTGCTATCAACCTTTCGGGGTATTAGGTGTCAAGAGTTCAAGACACATATATTGAGGTTTCATCTTGATATCTGTAACACCCTCCTCCCACATTTACCCAAGCTAACTGGTCCATCGAGGTAAACATGTGATGAAGAGTTACTATGATATGATTCAACTCTATAAGTGCAGTTAAGGAAGTGGAACCAATGAACCAACACTTTATAGACCTCCCACAAGTGCTATAGGACCCCCAAGAGCTAATGCACCACTCCAGGTGCCCAACCCCTAACCTAGCCTTTCACTGAACTAAACCCCCATTTTCTGCCATGACAAGGCCTCTGTGTGACTGAAACCCTCAAGTCACTCCCAAAAGCATGCAAGGGCGAGTTTGTAGTCTTTTTTAGCTAATTCTGTGCCTAAGACCATGATATTTGAGCCACTTTTTCAGGACTAGGATCCAGATCACTACCCATAAATTAATGAGACTTTCCAAAACAATAAATGACACAAAGATAAATCTTCTAATATAAAACTTGATGAAGGACTTGGCCTAATCGAGCCTAACCATGACAAATATTTCGTTAAACACATTGTGAACATGTAATCTACAGGCTATAAATGCATATCTGAACATAAGGGTCTGATTCTTACCTGAAAATCACCAAGAAGGTCTAATAACTTCTCATAATAGCTACAATAACATATATAAGGTCATGCATTCAATATTCATTCATTTACCAATCAAAACATGGTAAGAGCCATGACTAATATTTGTCATAAAACCATGCTTATAACTAGCATATAACTAGAATAATATCAGTGATAGAACAAAAATTAAAGCCACATAATAAAAAGTACAAATAGTCATGAAATATAAGGTGAAAAGAGCTCTTATTAATATATGAAAAATCCAACCAAGTCAGGGACTTCCACGTGCCACCCAACCATATATTAGGCTAAACCAAATCTTTCTTTAAGCCAATCACCCTCATCCCATATTCCATGAATGAATGTGGGACTTACAATAAAACAACCAGGGCTTGCTTAGGCTTTACCACAATCTCGCCAAGGGATTCCTAGGCCCAAACAAGAAACATAGACTACCAGGCTTTACCGCAATTCCACCATATATCGGTCCAGGGATCACTAGGATTATACAAGCATGTATGCCTCCAGATATCTCCACCTAAACCATGAGGAATTTGTTTGTCTCCACCTCTAGGCTTTACCGTATATCCTGCCATTCACTGGTCAAGGATTCCTAATCCCAACAAGGTTCCACCCTCTATGCTTTACCATACATCCGACCATTCACTAGTCGAGGATTCCTAGGCCCAATGAGGGTATACATAATCAAGCTTTACCCCAATCCCACCTTCATCAGTTTAGGGATTCCTAGGCCCAATGAGGGTATACATAATTAGGCTTTACCCCAATCCCACCTTCATCGGTTTAGGGATTCCTAGGCCTTGTGTTTCCTCCCTTAGACCACCCCACTCAGTTTCAAAACCATCCAGCGATCCAGCTCAACCAAATAAGAGAAACACCATCACACCATGGCTATCCAGAAATGGAAAGGCAAGGTTGGAAACCACTTTCACACCTGGAAAAACCCACGCCAATGTCAACAAGAGAACCAAAAACATACATGCATGTACCATGCATGTCAAAATTGTTAAGGAGATCATACATGCAACTTGATACCTGTAAGTAATCCCGCTGTAGTCGCTTGATCCAACTCTTCCTTTCTTAATCTTTGATTCCCTTTTGCCTCCTTCCTCCAATTCAAGAGTGCTCCATGAATACTCTAAGTGTGTGAGAGAGAGAATGGAGAGAGATCTCCACCCAAAAAATATCAAAAGTCCATCAATTGATCCTAAGAAGCCTTTTTATCATTGAGGCCTCTATTTTCTTAATTTTCCTCCTCACATGCAACCTTTGAACTTTCACCTTCCTTTTCTCCTAATTTCCATTACTTTCATAAATAAAATGCCAATTAATGCCTCTTGCCTTTTAAAATCCTCTTCCATTTCCTTTTCCAATTTCCCTTATCCATAATAAACCAAATGAACACCCACTAAGATGTTTTTCCCACCACTAAAATTGGAATACGTGTCCCATGACCTTGGTCTTATTTTTCCTTTATTAAATTTATTACATGGATTTTTAACCCGGGGTTGTTACAAACCCCTCCCCCTTAGGGGAACACTGTCCTTAGTGTTCAGTGACACCTACAACCAACAATACCATTGAAAATAAAAACATACTGCCCATGGAGCTTTATAACACAACTCGTTGCAGTGTTTACAATGACATCCTACTGAAAACATGACAATCATACCATTTATTGGAGATTTATAACATACATCATTACGATATTTACAATAATAACCACATATACACATACACATTTTTTTCAACAAAGAAATAACCATATTGTCTATAGAGTTTTATAAATCTAGCTCGATACAATGTTTACAATAATATACACATACACACATATGTACATTTTCTGAACTAGAAAATACAATACCTGCATGAACAATAAGGGAATCCATAGGTTCACACTTACACCCTCAAAAGTAGTACCAAGATTCACCTCCTTCCCAGGAAGTCCAAAATCAACTGCCAAAGTCAAACCTGCATCCAATATCCAATGGTACGATCCTTGCTCTACTTGTTCCCTCAATGAAAAATTACTGACTCATTGTTCTAGGGCACACTCCCAATGTGCATCTGATTCCATATAGAAATGCTAATGACAAAAACAAATCCATTTTTGGCCTTCCCTTCCATGCTACATAGTCCCTCGGGCAATCCGATCACCCCCTTCCATGTAGTCACTCACCTTCCAAGTTCCCCGACATGCCTTTCCCGAGATCCATCCATTGTAAAGGTTTCCTCACATTGGAAGGTCAAAAAACCAAGGCATATCCCTACCTCAAAATCATCATACTAGTCATAACATGCTCATGGAAATCAATGAACATTATTGGGTACCAGTGTCCCACAATGGCCCTGCTCCTGAAGCGCTTTACCAACATATTGCTGCCTATTCCAATTCCTTATGTAGTGATTACTAATGCTTGTAATCATTTTCAACCACCCAAATCGGGAAATTCCATTTTTTTTCTATACCAAGCATATAATTTCCATTAGACTTATTACGAATTGAAATAGATTCAAATCATACCTCATTAGTAGCTCATCAATAAGGTAAACCTGCAACTCTATTTAATTCCTGTCACAACAAGTCAAACTAGATCTTTGATCAAATCATCATGTATAAACATATCACAACCAGTTAGCTCAAAACACAACCATCAAAGATCAAAATCATGAATCACATGCAATCATCATAAACCAGAACCATAGATCACATATAACCATCATAAATCAAAATCATAGATCACATGCATAATAAAAATGAAATAAAATATTGATACTTATCCTTTAATCAACCCTCTTCTTCTACCTTTGTCCTTTGTCCCTTTCGTACACACACCGGCTTGGTTTCCACACTCTACAAGCACCTAGTGCTTTCTCTACTCTTCAATCATGTACACATACACATAGTATACATCACAACACATACATTACATCATTGTACAACACAACAAAATACATACACCTACACCCGACATACAACACAATACATATACGTACACAAAGTACAACACAATGAACACACATGTAACGATACATCGGCTACACAATCCTCGTAACACAATAAAATAGTACCACACATGCAAAACATAATGCGTATGACATGTACACAATACCACATTTACGTAGTGCCATCCGCACAACGTGTACACAACACCACCTGCACAATGTATACACTAAACCACTTGTACACAACACTACATGCATGATGTGTATACAACACCACATGCACGATGTGTACACAACACCAAATGTACACAACACCATATGCACAACATGTACACAACACCACCTGCACACAACACCCCATGTACAACATGTACACGACACCACATGCACACAACACCACATGTACATAACACCACATATACAACATGCACACAACACCATATGTACACAACACTTCATATGAAACATGCACAAAGCATCATATGTACACAATACCACATATCCAACATGCGCACAACACCATTTGTAGACAACACCTCATATCCAACATGTGCACAACACCATCTATACACAACACTGCATAAACGACATGTACACAACACTATATATACACAACACCACATGTATACAACATGTACAATATGTAAAACATATACACAATAACAATACTACACATTCAGAGACTACATTGTCTCTACCAGGCAACCTTTCTTCTAGTGTCTTTCCACCATCCATGCTTCCCTAGCATGTCGCAGATCACACTGCTTTCATTCTGCTAATGTACCCCTCAGCATTACCTACCATAACATAAACCTAGTATAATCACATAGTATCAATTCATATCCACATGATGTTGACCTCATATATTTTTCAGGGCTACTCTTCCCACTTGATTCCTGATAAGACCAGGAACCTCTTCATGCCATTCACCTGCATAAGAAATCATTCCTCCACAAGCATGATCCCTGATGACCCTGTTAGACAACAACATACATACATACATATAAACATTAGCATAAAATAATGATGATCTATGAGGACCCTGTCAGGAAACGGCATACATACATACATGTATACATATAGAGACATCAATATAATCATGATCACAACATAATTACCAGACATCATAAGATCAAGGTTAGGAGAACTCCCCTTATCCATGTAATGCATGCACAATGTTACGGATGTCATTTCCCAACTTAGCCAAGGCATCTAATGCCTCAAATCCATTTAATTTACCTTTCCTAGCTACCTTTCTCATGACTATCCTACCATCGTCCATTTACCTTAATGGACCCAACCAATCCAACTAGCTATCATACTCTTACTTCAACTGCCCTTTACTCATGCACCAAGCTTCATTGGAGTCTCATATTACCAGTCAAGTTTCATTCATCTCCCCGAATCCTGTAATTTCCTCTTTCCCCAACCAATTCCCAAGACCCTTATACATAAAAGGAAAGAACAAAAAACAAATAAGAAGAAAACCATGAAAACCAATAACAATACGACACCACAAACAAAGCAGTATGGCCATACACTAGACATAAACAAATTTGCAAATCAAGAAAAAAGAATCACAAAAGACTGAAAAGACAAAAATAGAAATAAACACCATGACTCAATTCCCATGGGTTCCCAATGCTTCCAAGGGAAAGCTCAACCCAAGCCTTCTTCAAGCTTTCATGGCAGTCTCCTTTGCCATGCAATTCTTGCATCATACTCCCATAAACACATAAATGTCAATGTATAAATAAACATAACAATATGCTAATTACCTTACCTTGATGTATTCAGCATGTTGATCTATAAATGAACACAGACACTTCCCAAGGAAATCCAATTCCTTGACGAACCCAGCTATATCTGGAAGCCAACTATTATACCTGCCAAATACATGTTCATTAATATAGCACATATCCATATAATCTTAGACAAAATCAAGGTTAAGAAGACTTCCTGTATTCATGCGAGCACTCATTCGTTTGGGATTGCGGTCTCCAAACATAGCTAGAGGAATTCTCACCCAATTCCCTTCTTTTTCCTTTTACCTTTTTGCAATTGAGTCTTACTGTGACTGTCACATCAACTATTATATGGTCACGCTAATACCAAGCATGTTTCCCTACAACTATTCACACATGTCAACCACACATTCCAAGATAAAGACAACATGTATATTAATTATATTTTACCAAGACTAACAACCATGCCAAAATCAACAATCAACTCACAATCATTAATATTAATACTACAACTAGCACTCACTTACGCTCAAGTACATATAAGTTGTCTCAACACGTAATGTGTTAGTACAACCATCTTAAAACAATATCATTCCTTCAGACAATATTATATACACATACTCATATCATGCAATTAATCAAACATTCAAACAACAGATAGCTGACATAATAGACATCAAACACTCAAACACCAAATAGACGGAATAATCAAACTCATACCTTAATGTATCTCACCGGAGGCTATCAAATCTACATAAGTCAGTCTAGATTAGTATGGCACAATATCACAAATATATCAAATCATACTTGAATATCCTAACCATAACCATCTGCATAAGCCAATCAAAATTAGCATGATACATATAACATCAAGATACTAGTTGCAATGAACATAATCTTCGTGCATATGACCACAATGCATATAAAAATAAGTTAACTACCTGACATGACTATCTAACGCACGTGCATGTGACCGCACTTAACTAGCATCGGTCATGTATATATAACCATAACAACAATAGATGATAGGCATGCATATAGCCACAAGGCATATAACAACCATTAACCAACATACCTGCATGCCCAACATACAAACTTGTATGATAATCTTCTCTTACCCCAATATCCCGTGTTGAAACCTCGCTCTAATAATATTCTTCTCTTGCTCTGTCTCAACCAACATATCAACATCATAACATACCAACAACATCACAATGACATAAAATGCAACAATGACTATCATAATGCATATCTAACCTACTATGCATGCATAACCATAACCATAACAATGCATGCACAACAACATATAGACACTGACATGCATAACAAATGCATATACAACTGACATGCATTCACGATGACCACACCCAATAAAAATCACCATGCACTCCGACATGGAAACACAACTGTAACAATAACTACATGGAAACACATTTCTCCCATCTAGTCTAAGAGTTGAACCATGCTTTGATACCATTCTATAATGCCCTCCTCCCACATTTACCCAAACACGTGAAGAGTAGTTATTATGATATGATTCAACTCCCTAAGAGCAGTTAAGGAAGTGGAACCAACGAACCAACATTTTACAGACCTCCCTCAAGTGCTACTGGACCCCCAAGAGCTAATCCACCACTCCAGGTGCCCAACCCCTAAGTTAACCTAGCCTTTCACGAAAATAAGCACTCATTTTCTCCCATGAAAAGGTTTCCATGCGATTGAAACCCGCTAATCACTCCCAGAAACCTGCAAGGGAGAGACTACTGTCTTTTTTAGCTAATTCTGTGCATGAGACCACAAGATTTGAGCCACTTTTTTAGGGCTAGGATCTAGATCATTACCTAGAACTTGATGAGACTTTCTAAAACAATAAATGGCACAAAGACAAAGCTTCTAACATAAAACTTGATCAAGGACTTGGCCTAACCAAGCCTAACCATGACAGACATTTCGTCGAACACATTGTGAACATTTAATCTATAGGTTATAAATTCATATCTGAACATATGGGTCTAATTCTTGCCTGAAAATTACCAAGAAGGTCTAATACCATCTCATAATAACTGCAATAATATCTATCAGGTCATGCATTCAATAGCCATTCATTTACTCATCAAAACATGATAAGGGCCATGACTAATATCAGTCATAAAACCGTGCTTATAACCAATGTATAACCAGAATAATATCAGCGACAAAACAACCATTAAAGCCACATAATAAAAAGTACAAATACTTATGAAATACAAGGGGAAAATATCTCCTATTAACACATGCAAACGCTAACCAAGTCAGGGACTTCCACGTACCGCCCAACCATATATTGGGCTGAACCAAATCTTTCTTTGACCCAATCACCCCCATGCCATATTCCAAGCATGAATTTGGGACTTACAACAAAACAATTAGGGGTTCCTTAGGCTTTACCAAAATCCACCAAGGGATTCCTAGGATCAAGCCCTCATCAATACAACCAGGCTTTACCGCAATACCTCCAAGGAATTCCTTGGACCAAACAAGAAACATACACTACCAGGCTTTACCGCAATCCCACCATATACTGGTCCAGTGATCACTGGGCCTATACAAGAATGGATGCCTCAATATCTCTCCACCTAAACCATGAGGAATTTTTCTATCTCCATCTTTAGTCTTTACCGTATATCCTTCCATTCACTGGTCGAGGATTCCTAGGCCCAACGAGGCTCCACCCTCTGGGATTTACCATATATCTTGTCATTCACCGGTTGAGGATTCCTAGGCCCAACAATGGTATACACAATTAGGCTTCATTGCAATCCTTCCTTCACCTATACAGGGATTCCTACGCCTTGTGTCTAAGACCCTCCTCCCCCATCCACCCAAGTAACCGACCAATCAGGGTAAACATGTGACGATAAGTAACTATGATATGATTCAACCTCCTAAGTCACCCTAGGGGAGTGGAATCGACAGAGACGCACCATACAAACCTTCCACATCAGCAACAGGACTCCCAGGACCTATCCCAACCTCTTAGGTAACCATCCTTTAGGTCCCATTGATTTTTTAGACCAATTAACCCCTTAACGCTCCCATGATATGGGCATGCCAGCGTCCAGAAGGCTCTAGACGCTCCCACAACATGGTATGCCAGCGCCCAAGGACTTTTATGCTCAATGTAGTGCTAGCGTCCCTAGGGTTTGAGCCCCTTTTTTAGGCACAGATCCCAAGTCACTACCCAAAACTTAATGACACTTTCAAAACCCATGATTTACATGATAACAAGTCTTACAAATAAAAAATTGGCTCCAGGACTAGGCATGACCATCTCCAACCATGACTGACATTTTTTCAAACACTTTGCATCAATGCAATCTACAGGAAATTAATACAAGACATAACATAAATGGTTGATAACTCATGTGAGACTTACCAAGAAGGATCACCACCCTCTTCCCTTAACTTCTTTGACATCAATTAGGTATTGCATTCATTATCCTTTCAGTTACAGGTAAATACATGAAATAACCATGGCAATAACCAGTCATATAACCATGCTTACAACCAACATTAAACTGTGAAAATAACAATGAGATAAAAGCCATTATAGCCACATATTAACAAGTACAAAATCAAGAGAAATTAGTTTTCATTAAACATAGGCAAAGCCGACTAGGTTCGGGACTTCCACGTACCACCCGGCCGTAGACATGGATGAACCAAATATTTCTTTCATCCAGTCACCCTTGTGCCATATTCCAAGCATGAATGTGGGATCTCATGGATAAACCAATCCAAAAACAACCAAGGGAATCTAAAGGTTAAACCACCTCCTCCCTCACCAAACCGCGATCTCACCAAAACCGACACCGAGATCACAAAACCAAACAGTGCTGGGAATGCCTCCAGACTCCATCACTATCCTTGTTGAATTTTTCATCTCCTTGTATCTCAGGCTTTACCACAATCCACATCAGATCACTAGGCCCTAAACCGAGACACCAGTCTCTCAGGATTTACTACAATCCACACTGGATCACTAGACCCTAAATTGAGACTCCTCCCTTAGGCTTTACCATGTATCCCACTAAAACTGGTCAAGGGATTCCTAGGCCTTTGGGAATCTTCTTGGGACCACCTTCGCCCCAAATTCTGAAACCATCTGATAATTTCAAAGATCAAAACTGAGAAAACAATCCTATCACACCATGGCTATCTAGAAAAAGGAAAGGCTAGGCTAAAAACCACTATCATAACCCGAAAAAACCATGCCACCAACAAGAGAAGCATGCACCAACATGCAAATCCAAGTCAGAACCAACTAGGAAATCACACATGCAATATGTTACTTGCAAGTATTCCTACTGAACCTGCTTTATCATGCTCTTCCTTGCTTGATCCTTGCTTTCCTTCCTTTCTTTTTACTTGCTTTTTCTTCCCTTTTCCAAGGCTATAGTGCTCCAAGAAACTCCAAGTGTTCAAGAGTGAGAGAGAGATATATATAATAATCAGGGAGCTCCAAAATTGAACTGACAAAAGGTTACAAACTAATCCTCAGAAGCCATTTTATCAATTAGGCCTCTATTTTATTCATTTTCCATTATTTTCATTCAATTTATCTTATGCTCTTGACCTGTGAGAAGATGCCAGAATACCAAATATACAAAGAAACACAATCCAGAACAAAAAACAAAATAAGAAATAACAACATGTATTTTATTATTCAGAGATGAAAGCAATTTTCACTTGCCTCTTCGAGGGGGCAACCTCCAATAGAGCAGGGCTCGATTACAAAATAAGACACAACGCTCCTCAATGGGGAGTCTCTATCCTTATAGAATTCAAACATGCAATACGATGGGTCTCTTAATACCATCTATCTAATACCATGGCCCATTTGCAACTAACTATGGTCCCTTTCTTTAAATGCGGGTCAACCACTTACAATTATTAATATGGGATTTATTGACTCTTTAACTAAATATAACTATGACTTGACCCTATTACATAAATAAGGGGGTTAGGATTGGACCCTAACATGCCCTCCCTGTTATACGGGAATAGTGTCCACTCGGATGCTGTTATTCCCACTAAGATGGGTGGCTATCTTAGAAACAAACAATCAACGTCTACTATTGATTCCTTTTATGAAAATAGATGAGAGGAGAACCAAGAGGGCCAACTTGAGTCTTGCGCTCGATTTCCTCTCCTTCTTGATAAAGTTATGCCACTTCTTCTTTGTCTGCGCAGCTAAAAGGACCTGTGGAATCACAACAACATACTACTATGCAAGAAACAAGGATCTAAATTCATAAATAATGCAGGATCAAATGTGCATTAACCATATACATGCATATA
>APFE031441879.1:17233-42448 GCA_000404065.3 Pinus taeda
TCCATCATCTCGCCTTGTATCTGACAGGGGGGGAAATGATGGTCATCTACAAGCTTCAAAGCCACATCAAGCGAGCCTGAGCCACAACCTGCCACACCAGTTTCAGAGTTGTAGCCAGAGACACAGATGCCCGTGAACATGCCTTCAGTAGGCAATATGGGACACTTCCTCTAGAAGAAGACTTCAGCTTCTTGTGAGCTTTGGAAGAGTTCCGAGAACAAAATTGAGGACACTTCCTCTAGCAGAAGACTTCATCTTCTTGCCAGACTTGGAAGAGTTCCAGGAATTGCATTAAGCATTCCAGAGTTGTTGTTCATCCTTAAACCATCACAGGTTGAGACTTCCCTTTTCAGGTTGAAGTTTTACCTTTTATGCGGGGTGAGACCTCCCTTTTATGGTTGAAGGTTTCCCTCTTTAAAACAATAGGATCACTTCCTCTAGCAGAAGACTCCAGCTTCTTGCCAGTTTTGGAAGAATTCCGGGGACTGCACTAAGCGTTTCAGTGTTGGTGGCCATCCTTAAACCACCGCCCTTTATACCAACATTTCATAGAGCACATTCAGCCTAGTGCTGCCATGCATATTTGCACATTTTATATTACAGCTCTCTTCTTAGACTCATACATAACCCTTCGGATTAAGGGGGGGAATGTTGGACACCTAATCCTAAATGGGTTAATGTGGAAGCTAAAGAGACTAAGCAGTCCAAGGGACCTTGGGATGTGAATCCCAACGGTCACCACATGTACTATAAATGTGTATCATTTGTGAATAAAAATTGAATTGCATGTTTTATCTTTTATATTTCTCTCGCTCCCCATGTGTGTTTAACAGTATTTGAATGAACAGATCTAGTCATATGATTTCCGAGACCCTAAAAAGTTCTTGGAAACTCTTCCTCCTTCGAAACAAGAAATAATAGCACTGCTTACAGATTTTTGCATTGACAGTGTGCAGCTGGAGGTATGTTTTGTAGAGTTGGGGCAGCAAACAGAGTTTGGTTATTGCAATCCTATTGCATCATACATGGAAATGTTTTTCAGTTTAACTGATAGATCAAGCTATCTTATACATAGCCAGATTCATTACGTGCATGAAGGGTTGCCAGCAATTGCATCTGTGATCCGGTTGAAGCACTTTCAAACAACGTTTTTCTCAGATTTACTTGAATGGTTGATCTGGCATTTCAGTATTACCTGATCTATTGTTTTTACAGCAAAGTAGGGTAGCTGTTGTAAATAAATAAGCAGCCAAAAGGCAGTATTTCATTCTAGTTTCATTACAGTTTAGTTTGAAGTTTGTCGAGTCATTTTTTCGATCATTTCAGTCAAGTTTCAGTCCATAAATGAGTCGGTAATGTCGTGTGTCTATTGAAATAATGACTCCATAGCCCAATGGATGGAGGCACTGTCTACTCTCCCAAAGCTCTGCGGTTCCTGGCACCTCCAAAAAGCGGCAACTGCCATCCCCATTGGAGCCAATGTTAGACTCTGTCCTGTTATTCCTCTGTCAGAGTCAAATTCTAGTTAAAGTTCATTTCTCGTCACTGGTAGTCATTAAATGCCAGTTTGATCAAAAGAGTTATTTTAATTTTTGAGTCTAGGGTTTTGTCTTCAGAATTTTCTCAATAACATGTGCAAAGCTGGAGGAAGGTTTAGGAAGTTAATATTTCAGGAGTCTCATCATCATTAATGATTAAAAGGATGATTCTTCTCCAAAACCCTATTTTGGAGAAGAAATTGGCAAATTAGTTGTTTTTAATAGCCATGTAATTTTCTGTCTTGGAGATTTCAAATGCAGGCTCTATCTCATGCTAAATATTCCTGAAAACAGACAAAGAAAAAGCCATCATTCAAGACAGCTAAACCTAAATTCAATACTTTCTGGAGCAAAATTAGTGATTAGGGGTAAACTGGGCAAAAAATTGTGCTTGGGTTTGCGGCGTGGCGCATTGGGTAAGGCGCGCGGCAAATCAGGCATAAAAATGCAGTGTAAAATTACACGTGCGCGGCGCAGTAGAGACGCGACACACTGGGTTTTAAGCCCGAAATTTGCTTGGAAAGGCATCAAATTGCCTCCTCTCTGCACAAACTTGCAGGTAGGCTTATATCCACTGCTCATTCTTGGTTTTGAAAGGTTTATGTAAAGGATTATGATATATTTGCCATGAAAAACCAAGTGAAAAAACCCTCCTTTGTCCATTAAATTGTTGTAAGAATTTGAATGCCAAAATTGCTGAAGGGTTTTAAAAAAAGTAAATGTTAACCAAGGTTCTCATGTTTTCCTATTTCCTTTTGTTTCCCATCCCCTATATTCACCATTATTTTCCCCAATAATTTCCTCATAAACCCTACACTATCCTCCCTCAATTCCTAATCCCTCCCTTCTATTACAAACACATAATCCCTACCTCATCCCAAAACCCTAAAAATTCAAGATTTCCATGTCCCTTCCCTTCTCTAAATTCCTTGTTTTATTTCCATGTTCCCCATTTCCCTAATGTTTTCCCATTCCTAACAATCCCCTTGTACATTTGTGTCCCCTTGGTCATAGCATTTTGAGAAAAGAGAAAAAGGTCTACAGTCAATTTTGCACACAATTGTATATCATCATATATATATATTCCATCTATCTTGTTTCTAAAGAACATGTCAGAGACCGAGTCGGTATATGAGCAGGAATATGATAGTGATTCTACACCGGAGGTAAATGTGCCAAATCTGCCTCGAAGGTATCACAAAGGTGGCAAAAGTGGACAGCATGTTAGGGAGGAGCCTACTTCTTTGGCTCAATTGCAAGCTTGCCCACTTGCAATGGATTGTTTTTGGCGCCAATCTTGTTTCCAATATTGTGAGATGATCTCACAAACTCAGCATCATCGGGAACTAGTCCGTCTATTTGTCCTTAATATACAAGATGGTCATGTAAACCTTGCCGAAGTGAATTTTACCTTGTCACCCGAGACTATTGCTCAGGCCATCGGGATACCAAATTTAGGGGAGGAATGGAGCAAACGCCAGATGCTAGACAGATATTACTATGAGCCATATATCAAGTCCGGGTATATCAAACACTTGAGCGTAGCTTTTCCTTTCAGATTCCTGAAAGATGAGTTTGCACAGTTGATGAAACTCATCATTCGATATTTCAGCTGTGAGGGCATATTCTCGTGTCTCTATGCGTACCATGTCCGTTTGTTGATGCATTTCACACGGGTACGTATGATGAACATTCTGTTTTTCATGTGTCGTAACATAGAGAGGATGGTGCCTTTAGTACAAAGGAAGAGCCCGGCACATCAGCATAGGAGCATATATCACTATGCATTGATCAAAATCATAGTGATGCATCAGTTGGCATAGCAGGGTATTACTTGGGAGGATTTCATCTCCCGTGATTACTTTTCCGTGCTACATCCTCCTCCAGAGATAGTTCATGATGAGGGAGGGCCTTCACAGCAGTTTGACATTCCTGAGACCGAGCATGTCGATGCTCCAGTATATGTGACATATCAGAGAGGCCACAGGGCCTTATTTTCATCTGCATGACGAGTACTATCTCCACCGGGGGTGGAAGGGGTCTCGTTGACATCATCAGCACAACGAGTATTATCTTCACATCATGAAGGGGTCTCGCCTCCGTCTTCAGCACAGGTACAGATTCAGGATAGGGGCAAGAGACCCATGTTTGATGAGGGTCCTTCAGGAGGTCAGGAAATGGGTATCATTGATGTTGATGCTAGCTCTCCTAACTCGGAGCTCAAGGAGATCATCCGAGAACAAAGGGCTGAGAATGAGTCGCTGCAAAAGAAATTGTAGATGGCTAAATGGGTAATCAACTACTTGGAGCAGCGCAAGAAACAGTTGGAAGATGAGCATGAACTTTATGAGTTGCGGAAGATATGGGAAGACCGGGAATTGGCCCGAAGGAGACCCAGTGATTTGACACCTATTGATCAAGAATCAATGCTCATCCGGGTAAACACTCATTTGTAGAAGTTGTTGGCGAAGGAAAACAGGGACAAAGACATGCTTCGTCATATGAAAACTCACTATTGGGCTCGCATGCATGTTTGTAAAGCGAAAATGAAGATCCTTAAGAGGCATTTGAGCAAAGCGCTAAAACAACAGAAAAGGCCCGATCCACTTCGAGTTTTGGCCGAGGCTTAGTTAGTTGAGCATGATACATGATGGAGGGTCTTCACTCCGAATTTGGGCAAATTCGGAGAAAATTTTTTCGTTTTGAAATTTTTGGCTTGCAAAACAGGTTTTTTGGCTCTACGCGTAGCGCGCAGCGCGCGACCCATAAGATGGGGAGGTCCAAATCACAAATGGCTTGTAGTTTTGGATTTTTCATGATGAAATACACATGCTCAGCCATTGCCAAGGCATTTCATCAAGTTTTGGGTGACCAAAAGGCTCAAAAACATCATGAAAACCACCTTTCTGCCACTTTTTGCACCAGCAGGAAGTACTTCTGGGAGAATGCACTTTTGGAGGATCAAATGGACACCAAATTGGAAAATTCCACTTGGGTTAGCAAGTAGACATCTAGGGCTTTCCAACAAGACAACCTGAGCTCAATTTGGATGCCATAAAGTGCCCCAAAATCAGGTGGAAAGGCACGCAGCGCACAGGGTTTTTTGGCACAGTTTTCATCCTCAACTCAGCAAATGAAGCCAGTTTGACCAGTTTTGACTTGTGATGGGATTTTTCACCCTTATTGATGTAATTAATGGAATATTATGTTGATTTGACACTTATTTACCTATTCTAGATGATTGATTCATAAAATAGCAAAAATTTAATGAATGAATTGGTTTCCTAACTTATAGAGGCAAGTTGTTTTGACTGCCTAGATTGTAGTGCTTTGTTTAGAATTGGTTGAAACAGCTCCTAAGATGATGAGCTCGACCCCTAGAGTCAAGGGAATGTGTTGGCTTGCATATATTATGTATTTTCTTAGTCATTTTCAGGGTTGGACTCTTGGGAATAACTTAACACTCTATTGTACATATCTTATCTGCATTTTTGGCAAAGGAAAGACCAGGGTTTTGCAGCACTATTTGGGATTCATGTGGCTTTATGTCTTGATGGTGTGTTTCTTTCAGTACTTGTAAGTTGTGTATGTGTACCGCTTTCCTTCTTTAATCTTCTACAATTGAACAAATCAAGTGTTAAGGTAGAATCCATAAATTTACTATGCTCTGCCTTTAAATTTGTTTAATTTTCATGTTTTCGTCTATTTAAGGAGAACCCTTGAAAGTTTCTTGCTCTCCTTAACCTCTCACCAGTCATATCTATCCATTCAATCACTTTAAAGGCATCAAAACAATTGCCTATCTTGCCCCAAGTAGACCTCTGCAAAAGCTGTGCTTCATCCCCGCACCCAAAATTGCCTTTCCCTTGAATTCAACAAAACCTCAAAAAATCAATTCCATAGTCCTTGTACTTCATACCTAGCCTAAAATTAGTCATCAATTCAGTCATCTCGACCTCGTTGATTATCTTTTGCCGATATTGACCCGGAGAGAGCCCTCTCCTGTCCTCATAGGGCTAGCTACGAGGCTAAGCGTGGTTTGATGTAGCCTTGAGTCTTACCTTATTTTAGCCTAAGGGTAGATTTAAGCGCTAACACAACGCTACACTACTCCAATGAAATCGACCTTTACAAGGTCCAACCCTACCTCCCCTACTGATCCCTTCGAGCCGCCCTCTATCGCTGCGGCGGTCGGCAACATTCTCTTATAATCTTGTGTAAGCCGCTTCTTCCTCTTATTCTGAGTTATACGTTCTCTTATAATCTTGTGTAAGCCTCTTCTTCCTCTTATTCTGAGATATAGGGTAAAAGTATAGAGCTCCTTTACGTTGTTTTTTTGGGGGGCCAAAGAGGGTAGGCTTAGGTGAAAAAAGGAGTTTATGAAGCATTTTAAGTAAGCGTTTAGTGTTAAAAAATTGAGCTTAAAGTTCGATTGGGCCTTTAATTTTCTATTAAAAAAATTTGTACGCAAGTCACTTTTGCATAGAGGGTGCCATAAATAGGAGCTATTTTGCATAACCTTTGGAATTTCACACTCCTCCTGCATTTAACGGATTTGTGTTCCTTAGAATAGACAATTTTAACACATGAAAAAAATGTACGCAAGGAGAATGTATAATGCTCAAAAAATGGATACTCATGTATTTATGCAGAAGTTTCTTTACAAATTCAGAGAGAATTTCTAAAGCTCCTTTCCAGAGATAAACTGTTTAGGCATTTATCAGATGTTGCGACTTGTCAAGCAAGAAGTTATCTGAAGGCTTCGTGGCCTTTCACAGACTCTGTCTTAGAACTTGAATTCTTTCGAGAACATACAGACTTCAAAAACCTAAGAATCTGACCATTTTAGGTTCTCACCAGAGCTCTCACTCTGATGTGCAGGCTTCTCAGATCCGACTCTAAAAACATGGAAGCAAGAACTTCCTCCTTGGACTCAAAAACTCAAAAACATATACAGAATCACACTCACACTCCGAATGATCAGAATGAGCCTTACTCCTTCCTTATACAAGAAAATGAGGGGAAAAACATCTGACAGTCACGCAGATAGATTCAGTACTATCTTTCGTCAATCGAAGACATGTGGCTCAAAGCTCACCAAAAGTCGGAGAAGTGCTTCGAGTCTCGTGACTGAAGAATCTTCGTACTAAGTTACACTGTGGAAGATTTGAACAAATCCCATAGAAAACATTTCACTGTAAATAACTTTTATATAGTGGATATTTTAAACAGAAAAGCCCACGAGAAAACTAGTCACATTCTCTTGTGACTAGACATCATTATTACACTATGGAAGCTTTAAGGACAAGCCCACGAGAACCATTAGTCCCACAGAGGTGTGGCCCCTGGAAATCTTAACTAAGAATATCTACAAGAGTCCCAAGCCTTTATATAAATTCTTTGTACAATCATAGGCTTTCTTAAGACGATTTGGTGTTTAATCTTAGTCATGACTAGCCATTCATGGTGTATTTTCATAAAATAACCAAGAATTTGATTGTCTTGATAATTATTGACATCTCCAACAGTTTTTCATGGAGAATGCCAGCATTCAGTTAAAAATCCACAAGTGTCACATTCATATTGAAAGTCATGCTGGAAGAAAAGAGGATCCATAGCAGTCTTGCTGAGGCCGAAATCGTTCCATCATTGTTGAAGCCATTCACTTTTCCATTGTCTTTATGTGGTCCCTGTGGCCCCAAATTTCACTCTTGTGTAGTGAGTTTCGTTTTTTCCATCTACATTCATGATTGCCCACAACAACTTTTTGTAGTCTGAAAAGTTGTAAATGGTATCCAGGAAGATAATGCTTGGATTACCCTATGGCCACATTTCTGGCATGTCGTACCATCCTGATCATCTGGTCCGATTTATGGCAAGATATTTGTGGACGATTCTCCTCTGGTTGCTTCCTTCTGTCCAGATCACAGTGATATCTCTAAAATTTTGGCTTAGGGATTCTTCAGCCAAATGTGCAGCCATCATACTCCTCTGATACACCATGTCATGTATCCATTTGCTACCTTTGGGGTAGACTTTCCTTTCAAGTACTAAGTGTTGAATATCTAAATGAGATTGTAAATTTGCATTGAGCACTTTTGTGTTTCTTAACTGCCATGTTGGTTTCCATTTGCAACAATATTCTTACCAATTCTGTGTTTCAGAAATACTTCTTAGAGTCGCTGTATGTTGGGAAGGGTCCCATTCTGTTACTCTCACCATGGCAGTGTTTTTCTGATTTAAATATTCTCTGCTTAGGAAGTCATGCAGACAATTATTTTCGCCTTTTATGTGTTCGACTTCAAAGTAAAAATTTGCAAATAGAGCCCGCCACCTTGCAAACTTAGCTTCTCCTGCTTTCTTTACATCTTTACTAAGGACTTTCTTTAGTGTAGAGGCATATGTTCTTAAAATAAACTTTTTGTGTATCCGGTGGATATCAAATTTATCAATGCAGTTCCATGTTGCTTTGACCGCTTTTCTATAGTAGAATAGTTTTTCTCAGGTGGGCTCCAAGTCCCTGAGACAAACTGAACTATTTGTTATTTTCCTTCTTTCTTTTGCTTCAAAATTCCTCCCCACCCTTCATTGCTGGCATCTGTTTCAAAAATTTTGAAAGAATCTTCAAGAGTTTCTACCTTCATTTTAATTCTTCTCACAGCTTTAGTTTGGGCCTGGGATCAAGGTTCTGGATGTTTTTGCAATCTTCTGTTGAGTAATAATATATCTTTTGGTGCAATCTTTGTAAAAGTTGCTTACATAGTTTAAACATCCCAAGAATCTCTGTAATTGAGTTTTGTCAGTGATAATATCTAGAAATTTATCAGCAAATTCCAGAGCATGTTTTTGCAGAGTGATCTGCCCATTTGTAACTGTATGGCCAAGAAACTTGATAGTTGTCTGAAATAATTCAATCTTTTTCTTGCTAAGAACCAATCCATTGGTTTTGACAAGTAGTACAAATTTCTAGATATGTTTAAAGTGATCATGGACGTTTTTAGAAAATATAAGTATATCATTAATGTATACTAGTAACCAATCAAAATATGGCTTGAAAATATTATCCATAACCTTTTGGAATTTGGAGGGGGGCATGCTTTAGTGTGAAAGGCATGACGTTCCATTCATAGTGTCCTGTTGGGACACTGAAAGTAGTCTTAAACTTATCATCTTCATCAATTGCCACTTGCCAAAATCTTGATTTCATATCAAATTTAGAAAATACTTTAGCCCCTGCTATTTTTGATAAAAGATTTCCTTTGTGAGGAATAGGGTAAGTATCATCTGAGAGGACATTATTCAGAGGTTTATAGTTTATGAACAGTTTTGGGATACCTCTTAACTGTTTTGAATGTTTATTAACATAAAAACCATAGCAATTCCAAGGACTGTTGGATTCTCTAATCAATCCTCTTTCCAAGAGGCTTTGTATCTCTTTTTGATATAGATCTCTATATTCTTTGTTCATAGGGATTGTTATGCTCTTGCAGGGTTTCCCTTCATACTTATCTTTGTAGGGCAATTTCACACAGTGTTGTTTTCTATGCCAAAACGAATTTGGTTCTTCAACACAGCATTCTTTTTCTATTTGTGATCCCAAAGTTGAGATCCTTTGTTTAATTACAGGAGTCTGAAGATAGTCTCTTATCTTTATGGTGGTCTTTAGCTCCTTGAGCTCTTCAATTTTATTTTTTGCCTTTTCGATCTGCTGCATTGCTTGTACCATAGTAGACACTCTGGGAGTAGAGACAAAGGGTAGCTTGATTGTTTGTAAATTTCCCTCTAAGCTTGGTACAGATATAAAATAACCAGCCTTGCCATTTTTCAATTTGCCTAATCCATGTGGCTCCACAGCGGCTAGAAATACATTCCCCAAAATACAGTCAACAGGAATGTTTGCAACAACAATTTTTAATTTGATGCAATGCTCTTTAAAGCAAATAGAGGCCCGAGGGACTTCATACAATAGATATTTGTTTCCTAACCTAATCACTTGTCTAAATGATTTCACCCAGTACTTTGCAGGTACTATTTTTGAATTCAGAATATTAACATATGCCCCGGAGTCAATAAGTGTTCTTAGGGAAAACATTTCACCATTTATACAAATATCTAGCATAACATGATGTTGCTGATACTAGATAGAAATTACTCTCATGCACGTGAATCCTATAGTATCATCCCTTTTTCCTTCAAATATTTCAATATTTGGGTTAGTGTAGTATTCATCATATGCATCCTCAGTTTTCTTCCTTTTTTCTAACTTAGAGACATGTGCTTTTATAGAGACAATCTCTTTTTTGAGATGATGAATCTCTTGGTTGACTTCTCCTAATGTGAGGGCTCTAGTCTTAGAGTTCTGTTGGCTTCTTTGGAAATATTTTGTATTTCTTTCAAATGAGGCATCGATGAATAATTCCTTTGGTTCAGTTTTAGAGGCAGTCTTGCTACTGCTCCCCTGATTTTTGTGCATTGTGCTTATAAAAGTTTCTAATAACTTTTCCTTGATTTCTCTTTCTCCCAATGTTCTGATCTGGGCAAGTATGTTTGTTTCTGCATTGTCCATGGTTTATGCCATGAGAACCTTCTCCTTTGGCTGAGAAACATGGTCTTCATCAGATGAGATTTCTGATTCAGTGCTTGATTCACACTAACAGTTGTCTGAATCAGTGCAGTCACATTCATTCATGTGCATGTTTAATTCTTCATTAGAGCATTTTGAAGAAGAAATTTCAGAGGATTCAGATGTTGAACAGAGTTGTCGTTTTTGTATCTGTCCTCTAAATGATATGTTTGGACAATTATCAGATTTGTGATTCTTACAACCACAATTATAACCTATCGTTGACACCATGCCTTCTATTTTTACTATCATTTTCTTCTTTGCAGCTTCAAAAGATTTCTTTCCATCGTTTCTCTTAGATTCTTCTGATAAAGGACAGCGACTGGAGGTATGTCTAGTTTGGCCACAAAGCCAACAAATCAATTTATTCCATTGATCTTTCTTATGTGTCTGTAGATGAATATCCTTGGGTTCATAGTAATGTGTTTTTGGCACATATTTATAGTATTCTTTCTTGGTCCCTTTTCTTTTCCTCTGTGGATATTTTTTGTATTCTTGTCTTTTTTCTTTCTTGGCCTTTTTTTTAGCTTTTCTTCTTTTTACTATGGGGTCATCTATAGCAAGACCATACTTGTTACAGATGGATTTGTTGTCTGGTAATCTTGACATCTTCTCCAGAGGTTTATTAACTTTCATACTAGTGCATAAACTTACTAGAACTCTTGTTATGATGTTGTATATTTCTCCCCAAGTAAAGGATTCAGAAGGCAACTAAAAAGCATCTTGTTGTCTTAGATAATCTACAAATTTTGAAGGCAATGTTGCCAAGTAAATTTGTTTCAACAAGAATTTTTTTTTATCTTTAACCTCATATATTGTCTGAATCCAGCCTCTATGAAAATTTTCATAATGAGACATTTTATTACATTTAATATTCACGAGAATTATCTCATGCTTATTGGCAAGTTCAAGTTCTTCTCCACACCAATGTTCTAAAATGAATGAAGTTAGTGCCCCAATCATATTGCTTTGTGGATCTACATCAACATTATGAATGATATCTCCCGCTTCATCTTTCAAGATTTCATTTTCCATTTTTGCCACTATTGCTAGTCATGACTTTGTTTCCCACCATCTTAACAAAGTCCTAGTAAATCACTGAACAACAGATTTACAAGCTTCTATTTCATTTTTTTCCCCTTAGGCACATGAGCTTGTATTTTGTAAACATAAGATCTATCATTTGTCGAATCTGAGCAACACTCAAATTGTCAATATTCCATTCTTTGTGTGATTCGGGATGGAAGTTATGTGTTTCTGGAAGTTTCTCTTTTCCACTGAGATTAGGTGCTAGATACCTAGTATATTGACTTTGGAGAGGCTCATAGATAGGGAACATATGTGTTTTTGAGCTTTTAGGTTGCTCTACTTCCTTAAATAGTGAAGAGATAGTCATCGGCTCAGATTTTTCTTCGGCCATTTTTTTAAAGAAGAGTGAAGGAAATCTATCAACATGCTTAACAGGATGCTGAATATTTACAGATCTCTTGAATAGAGGAAAAACAAGAATCGGTTTGTCTTTGGGGGCTATATGAAGTTTATCAAATTTTTCAGACAGTTCTTCAATAAATTCCTGAGTAGATTGTTTTCCCATATCTACTTTCCTTTCAACATCTTCTATCCTTGTTAAAGATCTTTAACAAAAACCTTTCAATACAGTAGTGGAATATTTCACATCATTCAAAGTTCTGTTAATACTATTTACAGAGAATTGTATACTGTCAAAATCTTTTTTAACATCAATAGACTTTCCACAATTCATTTCTAGCCCTTTAACTGCTGTATTTGTCCAGTTTATTTGTTCACTGGCTTTCTGTATCCTACCATCAATGCCAAGGGCACTGTCATGTTTTATGACCAGTGGAATGGCTTTAGAATTGTTCTATGATTCTCCTAATACAATGTCGTTGTAAGGAGGGCAGGTTGTAGGAGTTTCAATTTTATTTCCATCTATGGCAGTCCAAGAATGTTTTACTGAGGATGATTCAACATCTGCCATTTGTACATCTGTATTTTCTTGCTTCCTCTTCATTCATAAAAAGACAACCAAACATTGTTCTTTTGCATGTATGTTTTCCATTCATGGGATAATCTGATTTTTTCTGGGTATGGAGTGGTAAGGTCAAAAATTTCAACCTCAAGATGAGTGTATAAATCCCAATTAAGCATATTTTTTATCCATTGATGATCAATTGTATGCTTCCTACATCCTTCCATAACCGAAAAGAGCTTGTGTGTTTTTGGTTTGGATGGCTATTTACAATCAGAAGGCACAAAGTTGTCAAATCTGGATTGAGGGATTATTTCATCAAGTTATTCCAGATATCCTAGACCATAGTGAGGCATACCAGTAGGACGCATTTTGCTAAACATGTCTTTGAGGTGGGGGTCTTCATTTTCCAAAGATGGAAGCTCATGAATCATTAATACATGATTAGTATCACGAGGGAAAGGTATTTCAGAACACTTAGGATTTGGACATGGAGTGACAAAAGTTGTAGGAGGAAATACTCCTGTCCTTGGATGGTGGTTTTGATGTATGATAGAATTAACAAGGCTACTAAGATTTATCTTTTGATTACAGCTTGGGAAAATAACTTGCAGGGATGAAAAATTTACAATCTGGGCATATTCTACTATATAAATAGGAGCTAAATCGAGATATTACGGCTCAACCAAGACATTACAACTAGACGAAGGGTATTGAAGTTGGATCGAGTTATTAAACCATGGAACAATCCAACCTACCTCGTCAATGTAGGTTTCTTATCATTTTTGTCTTTTTAGTTATTTTTTCTTGCAAAATTAAATAAATTAATTTGAGAAAAAAATTTACCATACAAAAACCATGAAAATATTTATAGAATTTTATTTTTTTTAAGTTTGGTGGGACTGCATCTTTGTAATGCCCACTGGTAAGACATGTAAATATTTGTTACTGTATGAACTTTTCCTTTTAAATAGGGAGTTAAATAAAGAACTAGTAATTTTTAATATTTTGGAATGAGTTAACTACAGGATTCTACCGAAAATATTTTGCTGAGAGAAGCCACATTTGAATGGTTAGAAAACAGTTACAAGGAGTAGATATTACCCAACACTATCTTTTGCAAAATAAAAAGGCAACAAGAATTCTTTCCCGAGGACCTAGAAAGGAAGCAGCTAGACTTGAGGAGAGGGAAAGAAAACAATTGTTTCAAAGACTGAAGGATGTGAAATCATGTAGCTAGATGGTCAGTGGGATTCCTTCATGTTAAAGGTGTTGGATGGCCAGTAGGATTCCTTCATGTGAAATTCCTTCATGTTAAAGGTGCTAAATGGCCACTAGGATTCCTTCATGTGAAAGGCTAGCTGGATGACCAGTGGTATTCCTTCATGTGAAAGGCTATGTCTAGTAGTGACCAAATAGTTTGATTCTAACCTAGTGCAAGTGACTAGATTGGGGGTTGAGATGCAGTGAATGACTGATCTCTTAGACGGGTTGTGCATTCTATTTTCTTGCAATCTTGTGGTGGACTCATTAACATTCAAATAAGTGCTAAAAGCTTTCTCTAATTTGCACAGTAGTAAGTTATAAGGAAAAGACATTGAGTTTATGGTTCTTAGCATACAATGTTATGTAAACTGCAGGATGTAATAGAAATTCCAAACAATAGTATATATATATAATATATATATAATATATATATATATATACATACACACACTACCTGTTAATGGAAAAATATTTTGTTATAAGGTGCGATTTTGAGCCAAGCCAGTGTTATTGGTAGCAAGGGACCACTCCCTAAAATTTATATTTCATTTAAATTACTTGTATTCGTGAAAAGGTTTCTAAATTCCCATTACAGGGGACCACTCCCTAAAATTTATATTTCATTTAAATTACTTGTATTCATGAAAAGTTTTCTAAATTCTCGTTACAGGGTTTAGTCCTATGCCAAGCAGCAATAGAGGACTAGTCCCTATATATATAATACTTTGTGAAAAAGTAAACATGACCTATAAGATTCATATTGTCTCCAGAGAATTCGAGTAATAAGAACAGGAAGAATAAACAGGAAAAAAATCCATGACCTAAATATGGAAAAATGTCAACTGTTGTGAGCTAATGTTATTGTACATAATAAAAGAGATATAAAGCCATGAAACAAATGTAAACTCAATCAAAAGAATCCCTTTTAACTATGGAGAAAACCAATGTAGCTAGAATCACTTTACGTCAGAGCCCTTTACTTACACGGCAATGAATTAACAAAGAGAGACAAGTTTTGTATCATGAATAGTCCATTTGAGACATGTAAACAATATAACGTGAACTAGTGAAAATTCAGCATATTAAACACACGTATACAGAGAGCAAGTCTACTTCATATCTTTATGTCACATTGTAGAAGAGCATATTACCCAGGAGCAGGTCTACCTTATCCAAACATGTTGAATGGATTTGTAACCCTCACTTGGTTAAATAAGTTAAGTTTACCATAAACTGACTCGGCGGTAACAAACAAACAAACGAAGTATCTAACCATGTATGTAGCAAGAACCCAAAAATCGACATAGGGTTGAAGCCCTCAACAACAAAGAAATTTATGACTGAGTCTCTTATGGAGATAAATATTTGAATAACCTAGAGCTAACTCTGTGGAGGAAACAAACACATCATGAGTAGAATCAAAACCTAGAGATGCCAAACCAATGGGTGGCGAAGGGAATAAAACCCATTTTGAAACCCTTAACAAAGAAGAAGTGAACCAAAAAAACCTTGTCGAGCATAAATGTAATGCCTACACAAAATCGAGACCATATAAAGGGTAGGAAAATAAATAGGGGATTTGAGAACCAAGAAATAAAACAAGGAAACCTAGAACTAAGAATCTTCAATTAAGTACATCAATACCATGGGTAATTACCTGTGAGCTTCTGCAACTGAGAGCTGAGAACCCTTGAGTCCTCCTTTAGCTGAATTAAGTGCATATTTAGCAATCGAAGCAAGTTTAAGAGTATGCATGACAAAACTGGTACCAAAGCACAAAGGTTGAATTAGTCCATTCACCTAGATGTCATTGAAAGCCATAGTTTTTCTCCCGTAAAAAAGAAAGAGCTTGAATCAATCAAACCCAAAACTACCAAAGTGTTCCAACTGAGGGTAAGTTGCACCAGCTGAAAGTGCCAGAATAAGAGCACCGAAACTAACTTGAGGTAGGTAAAACCCTAGCCATGCATGGTGAAGGAGTCGAGCTCCAGAGAAATCATATGGCACTGTAACAAATGCCAAATATCTCGAATGGCTTAGGGCAGTAAGAGGCAACCATCAAACCCTTATGTTCCTCTCCACCATCCAATGTTTCACAAATCTCAGAGAGTTGGGATCCTCTACTAGGTGGAATAGGGTAGTCCCCAGAATCATAACATATCTAATTATATATATCCAGTTGCCACATATGAACAATCACAATCTAAAGATTAGATAAATATTAATAATCTTCGATACTGATTAATATGAAAACCAAACTCATGGATTTATGTACTCTATGGTATGTACAAATATTATTACACCAGAATGTCAGGATTAATCACTAAAAGACTTATTTTACCAAGGTCCCTTAAGATTTGTGGTAAAAACTTAGCAGGAAGAATTAAAGTGGCATTCCAAAGTTTATTTTTTTTTACTGTGACTAGGTTAGGTGTAGAGAAACGTGTCAAGTGGTATTAGAGAATGATTACAACACTGCGGCCTAGAATGGGCAACCATGATAATAACAAACATGTTCCTTGTCTCACATAGAAAGAGAAGGACGATCATGAGGAGAGGAGGCAACATAATGGTGCTAGCTTCCCCAGGACTTCCCATAGGTCCTCGCTCGACACCTGTACAAGGACCAAACCCAGAGATGTGTGTCTAGTTTGGAAATGACACTCCAAATACAACCATGTTGATGGAGACTGTACAACAATTGAAGGAGGAGGTAGCTAAACTAAAATCTGACAATGAACAAATGTTAAGAGACCAGGAAAAAATCATAAAAGGTTTAACAAATAAAAAAAAGCAGAGGAATTCAGATCCCACAATCGAATATGGTGATCGGGTAGAGTCTTAGCGGTGAAGAGAGACCAGCCCTCTAGAGAAAAGTGAGACGCGAGAATTAGAAAGAGGCAAGGATATAGAAACTAGGAAGACAAATTTTGGTAATACCTCTAAGAGTAAGAATTTCAGTGGAGGAAAATGACATAAATTAGAATTTCAAGGGGAATTCAAGAAAATCAATCCCCCAATATTCGATGGTGGCTTTGAAGAGGCAGCGGAGGCATGGTTTGTTAATATTAATAAATACTTTCAAATTTACGAATATAGCGATAGCTTGAAGGCTCGCTTGGGAATTTACCAGCTGCAAGGGAAAACGACTTTTTGGTGGGGGGAGGTCAAATCAGTTCAAGGGGTGGACAAACAAGGAATTACATGGGAAAGGTTTCAACACTACTTTAAGAATAAATATTCGCTGAGCTTTTTTATGATGATAAGGCGAGAGAGTTCCATGACCTCAGGTCAGGACAATTAAAAATGGATAAATACATGGCTAAATTTACTTTTCTTATGAGATTGTTCCGTACATAAGAGAAGAAAAGGAAAAAGTACAAATATTATAAGCGGCTTGCCTACTCTGATAAAGGAGCATCTAGAGTCTGAAAATTCGAAAATGATGCATGAATTTGTGCATAAAGCGTGAATCTGCTATCAACAAATGATGTCAAAAGGGGATAATATGAAAAGGTGGTATGATAAAAAGGGACAAAACTATGTACATAATAGTAAAGGTTGGAAATTTAGCGCCCAAAAAAGTTCACCGATAAGCCAACAAAAAAAAATAAAAATTGGGAAAAATTCCGCAAAAATCTAGCGTGTTGGGTGAATAAAAAGCCATAGAGACTTTGACTGAACCTATGGCGGAGTCATCTTCCATACCCACACTGCAATGTAGGGGATGTGGGGATCCTCACTACATTAAGAACTATCGTTATTGAAAAAGACGCGAGCAGATTGCATAGATTCAAGAAGCATCTATGGTGGGACTAGTGGTTAGGAGTCTACCTAAGATCAATGTAGCCTAGGAGTATCACTAGGCAGAATATCCACTAACGATGGTGGAATTCAAAGGTAAGAATTTAATTGTGTTGTGTCAATTTTAATAGATCGTGGAGCTAGTTTGAGTTATATAAGCCCCAAAATAGTTAAATCATGTCATTTGCAAACAGTTACATTTAAATATCCATGGTTGGTACAACTAGCTACAAGAGCTAAAAGGAGGGTGCCTACTAGAATCGATAATGGCCCTATTGTAATCACAGATCATCCCATCACAGCAAATTTAAATATTTTCCCCTAGGATCATATGATATTTTTATTGGCACAGGCTGGTTTGAGATTCATTGGTCTCTTATTAATTGTAAAGCTAAAACCATTAGCTACCTCAATGATGAGGGACTTCGACATGAAATTCAGGAAGTCCAAAGTTCTATGAAGCTGAGATCCATTACTGCCTCACAAAAGGGTAAATGTCTTACGGAGGGATGTCAAATATATGCAGTACAGGTGGGATATACTGATTCAGAAGAGAAAAATCATAACTCTAGAAATTATACCCATAGTACAAGCATTTCCAAATGTATTTTTAGAGGAGATTCCTGGATTACCTATCAAGCGAGACATTGACTTTACTATATATTTAATTCCTCGAGCTTCTATAGGATCCAAAGCCCCTTATCGTATGAGTATTCTGGAATTGACTGAACTGAACATGCATCTCCAAGAACTGTTGGACAAAAAATACATCTGTCCAAGTGTGTTGCCTTGGGGGTTTCCTGTACTTTTCGTGAAGAAGAAAGATGGAACCTTGCAACTCTACATTGACTACCGACAATTAAAAAAAATGACTGTTAAAAATAAGTATCCATTACCCCAAATAGATGATATGTTTGACCAGGTGAAAGGAGCCATTGTATTCTCGAAGATTGATTTAAGTTTCAGATACCATCAAATCTGAAACAAGGAAAAAGACATATGCAAAACTTCCTTTAGAACGTGTTATGGGTATTATGAGTTTGTTGTATTACAATTATGCCCCCGCAATATTTATGTGTTTGATGAACAATATTTTCCACCCATATTTAGAAAAATTTGTTTTAATTTTTATTGATGATATTCTTGTCTACTCTAATAATATGGAGGAACACCATAAACATTTGTGAATTGTGTTGCAAATGTTGAGGGAACCCAAGATATATGTTAAGTATAGAAAGTGTGACTTTTTTAAAAGCCAAATTCAATATTTAAGACATATTATTACCCAAGAAGGAATAGTACTTCAACCTGAAAAAATTAAAACTATCATGGAATGACCTATTTCTAAAAATGTGGCTGACATTAGATATTTTCTAGGGTTATTTGGATACTGTTGTTGCTTTATTGAAGGATTTTCTAGAGTGGCTTACCCCATTACCTCATTACAAAGAAAGGGGAGAGTGTTCCGTGGACAATTGAGCGTCAAAAAAAATTTGATCAACTGAAACAACTGCTCACTACCGCTCCTTTTTTATAGGTAGCAGACCTAGAACATGATTTTGTGGTATGTATGGATGCACGTAAAGGAGTAGTGGTAGGAGTAATGATGCAAGAGGGGATAGTGGTGGCTTATGAATCTCGAAATCTAAAGGAACATGAAAAAACCTACTCAACGTATGATTTAGAATTGGCAGCAGTAGTACATGCCTTGAAAGTGTGGCGACACTACTTACTTGGAAAGAGATTTTTCTTAATGACTCATCATAGTAGCCTCACCAATTATTTTAAACAACCAACACTGAACACATGACAGGCGTGATGGATAACCTTCCTAAGTGAGTTTGACTTTGATATTAAGCATCTCAAGGGAAAGGAGAATCGAGTAATGGATACCTTAAGTAGGAAATTCCATTGTTCATATGAAATTTCATTTAGTGAAGCTAAAAATGATTTTAACTAACTAATTAAAGAAGCTACCTTGCATGATCCTGAATATAACAACAACGAAATAGCTAGGAAGAACGGCTAGGATATGGCGTTAAAAAGGATAATTTATTGATTTTTAAAAATAGACTTTATGTGCCTAATTAACAAAGTATTAAAAAATAATCTTAGATGAATATCATAAACATCCTTATGCAGTGCATCCTAGTTAACAGAAGTTAATTATTGCTTTAAGAAAAGATTTATTTTGGCCCAGTATGAAGAAGGAGGTGGTGGCATATTTGACAAAATTCCTTGAATTCCAGCAGTAAAAGTGGAGCATCAGCACCTTGCCAGACTACTACATCCCTTGCCCATTCCTAAATAGAAGTGAGAAGTTATTACATTGGATTTTATTATTGGACTACCCAAATAAAAAAGAAAGAATTATTATATTGTGGTGGTAGTTGATAAGTTGATCAAAACCACATACTTTATACCAGTACAATCTACTTACAAAACAATTCAAATCGTTGATATTTTCATGCGTGAAATCTTCTGGTTGCATGGCATACCTAAGGTGTTGATATCAGACAAACATGTGAAGTTTACCTCCACATTTTGGAAGGCTTTGTTCACAGGATTGGAAACACAAATACATTTTAGCACTGCCTATCATCCTTAAATGGATGGACAAACGAAGAGGGTGAATCAAGTGTTGGAGGAATGTTGCGAATGTATGTTATGAAACAACCCAACAAATGGGAGGATTATCTTCATCTTGTATAGTTCTCCTACAATAATAGCTATCAAGCATCGTTCAAAATGATCCCCTTCAAGGTGTGATATGGATGTAGGTCGAAGACGCCCATTAACTAGTGTGGTCATGAGGATAAACTATTGTTGGGACATGAGATGCTGAAATAAATGGAAAATATTGTTAAAAATATAAGATTGAATTTAAAAGGGGTTCAAGACAGAAAAAATATTTATGCATACAAGAAATGCAATTATCGATAATTCCAGGTTGAGGATCATGTTTATGTCCAAGTTAAGCCTAAGAAAAGTACCTTACAATGGGGAATTTGTGCTAAACTATGCCATCTCTTTTGTGGACCCTTCCAGATCCTCCCACGAGTAGGGATAATAGCTTATCAGTTGGCATTACCTAGCCATATTCTCGTTCATAATGTATTTCATGTCTCATTACTTAAGAAATATATATATATATATATATGACCCTAGACACATTATTGACTAGAGAAACATACAGGTGCATGGTGAATAAGTTGTATTTAGATTTTTTTTTTTAATTACATGATGTGAATCTAACAATCATGATGTGATGTGACTTTCAAGTTGAACCGAACGACGAGTTTCTAATCAAACCTCTTGGTATCTTAGACCGGAGAAAAGTAATGTTGTGGAAGAGAACTATAACTCAAGTTAAGGTCCAGTGGAAACATTTTGGCCCTGAAGAGGCCACCTGGGAAGGTGAAAAAACTATGAAAAATATTTATCCTAGTTTATTTGGAAGGTTGCAAAACACCGGGACGATGCTTGTTTGAAGTGGGGGAAGATGTAATGCCCCTAGGTAAGACATGTAAATATTTGTTACTGTACAAACTTTTCTTTTTAAATATGAAGTTAAATAAAGAATTAGTAATTGTTAATATTTTGGAATGCATTATCTACATGATTTTGTGGAAAATATTATGATGAGAGAAGCCACATTTGAATGGTTAGAAAATAGTTACAAGGGGTAGTTATTACCCAAACAAGTCGCTTCTCATGATGAATGGAAAGAAGCGATGCAAAAAGCATATGATGCTTTGAACAAGAATAACACCTCGGAGTTGGCTGATCCTCCATTGAGAACCAAACCAATAGTTTGCAAGTGGGCCTTCAAGAACAAGTATAAAACAGATGGTTCACTTGACAAGCATAAAGTCAGGCTTGTGGAAAAATGTTTTGCATAGAAATAAGGGGCCGATTATGAGGATACTTTACCCACCATAGAAAAATGGGCTACCATCTAGACACTTTTTGCCTTGGTAGCTCAGATTGGTTGGAAATTCAATCAAATGGATGTAAAATTTTCTTTCTTGAATGGCAACACTTCAAATCCTCTTTTGATTGAAAACACTTTTGCAATAAATTTGGCCAAGAACCCAAATTTCTATCACTGAACGAAGCACATTAATACAAAATACCATCTGATTCAACATTATGTTGAGGCCAAAACAATCCACCTTTGGCATTGTTCCACAAATGAGCATATTGCAGACATCTTCTCCAAAGTTCAAGGAAGTGAAAAGTTTGAATGATCCATAGCGCCACCTATTTTTTGCATTTGATTGGTGAAATAATTAGATAAACAAATATTGGCATGATACAAATAGATTCCTTAACATGGATTTTTAACTCTTATGCCACCTTTTCACACCAAATTTTTACCTAGTTCTACACTTAAGCCCACTTTGCTTGTAATAAAACTCTTAACTGATTTAAAAAAAAAAAAATTGACCCTTTTTTGAAAGTATAAACTTAGTGCTAACAACTAGCTCTAATTGGGTTAGTGTCTCCCCAAGAGGCAGTAAAGGACACACTGACCATGTGCCTAATCCATTGGGTGTATCCAAACCAATAACCCCACAACCTGTAAATTCTACCACACTGAAGTCCATATTGAAATTGCAAACTGAGAATGCACTGCTGAAATCCAAAAACTAAAACTGGAAAGTTAAGATCCACAAATTTTGGTAGCATAACTGTGAAATATTTAAAATATCTAAGAGTTTAATATACAAAACATAATTAAAAACCTATCCTTTCAGCTATTCAGATCTTTATTTGCCAATTAAACATTAGTCAAATCATTTTAAAATTATTGTACACATCCTTTGTTATTCTTCTGGGAAAAGGACGAGTCATAGCTCAAGTGTAGGATTGAAATTGTTCACACCCTTGTAGGCTTTGAATTTAGAACTGTAACATGTATTCCTCCTTTGTAGAAAACTAATACATGAAGCTGTGAAATTTTTTGAAACTGTGCGACTGTTTACACTCTTTAAGGCCATTCATTCTTGTGTTGACTCATATTTTATGCTCTCTTTTAGCTACAAAACCATTACGATATATTACATTAACATATTGAAAACAAACTAACTGTCAAAAAGATAAAATGGAGCATGTCAAAATGTTAAGGTACAATTCAGGTTTTTTCAACAAAATTAGGGTTTCATATATTGCCCTGTAAATGAGGTAACTTGATCATTCTTCCATAACTTATGCAGCATGAGCAAGGAGTTTTAACTTGTCTTTTCTTCTTGTCATCCTTTTATTATCCTTCTATATAGTTCTGCTAGATTTTAGAGTTCCTTTCCCCTTCCTACCTGCATACTCTATTTTCCCCTGTTTTGTAGCCTTTTTCTTGCCCTTAGAAGACATCACATTCTCTTCTTCATCAATTATCACCGGTTCCCTTAGCTTAGGATTAAGCTTTGATTTAAAACTCAGTCTTAATTTATTTGCAAGATGAGTATGGGGTTTCCTTTGGTAAACCCTAGGCTCTGTTTCTATGTCTTCATCCCCTATTTCCATACTTTGCTTTCCTTTCTCACTTTTTTCTGCGTGATGCTTTACTTCCTCTTTTTTTTAAATTTGTGTATGTTGTCTTCTTGTTCTCTTTTCATAGAATTTAATCTTTGGTTCCTTTACAAGGTTTTGTTGAATAGGCACATGACTAGATTCAGCCTCTGTTTCAAGGGCTAGGGTTTCAACATGAGTTTTAGTCTTACCCTTTCTTGGTCTTCTAGGTGCAGAGTTTCTCCATGTCTTCTGCCTTAGGGTTTTTATTTTCTTATCTAAATCATGTATATACAATATCTTAATCAGGCCATGGTAGCATATATCATGAGGTAACAATTCTAGTTTGGTTTTGGCCTTAGTGGACATTTTAAGAAAGCTTTGATGATGCATCATTCATTTCTTGAACCACTTCCCACCTTCAGTAGGCAACCCCATGGCTTTTGTTATTGAATCTTCAGTGACTGCAAACTCCATTCCTCTTATATGAGCTCTATTTCCATCAAAAGAGTGAATAATATCATAACACTAACTCAGATTATAACCATCAAACAGCTGGAAAATCGACTCCCATCCTGTATTTCTAAATAAATGTGAAAATTCATCACATAACTCGAACCATACTCCATCTAGTTCAAATCGTCTCACATGACCTAAATTTCCCATTGCTTAACTGAGAAAAAATGAGCACTCTTACCATTTGCTGTAAAAAAATTGCTAGAAATTTCAATGTCTGCTACTAGCTAGTCACCCAGGTTTGATGGAAATGGCTTATTTGCGCACAATTATGGTTTTAAGCATCCTCGCTAAACCCTTTTTTATGTTTTGAACCACCTCAAACCATCACACAAAATCATATCATAGGTTAAATTTCATCAAATTATTTTAAAGCGTTTAAAATAACCTAAGTGATAGTTAAAAATTTTAATTTTTTCAAAATTTTGTAAGTGCTATGAAAATATTTTGTAGCGCGACCTGTAGGTGCTACAAAAATATTTCGTAGCGCCACCTATTTTGGCATCCGATTGGTGCAAGACTTGGGTGAAAAAAACTGGCAAGACATAAACAACTTTCTTAACATGATTTTTTAACTTTTATGCCACCTTTTCACACCAAAAGTTTACCCAGTCTTACATTTAAGCCCACTTTGCTGGTAGTAAAACTCTTAACTAATTTTCAAAACATTTTTACCATTTTTGAAAGTATAAACTTAGTGCTAATATAATCTTTGTGCAAAATTCCCGAATGCAATAACAAACAAGTTGTCTCTAATCATATCAGCAGAGATCGAAGGGACAGAGGAGGAATTGATGTCCAAGAAATCTTGCCAGGGAAAGTTTTCGTGTTCTTCAGAGTTGGTTACCCCCAAAAAATGAAGAGCCAAACAAATCCTTGTCTTTATTTAAGACAACACGAATGGTAAGTGAAATAACAACCTCGATATAGGTAGAAAACAGTAGTAGCCTGCAAACTAGTTAACTGAGGGTGCACTGTCAGAGTCAATTTTGCAAGTGTTAGATAATATTGTCTTAAATTGATATGGTTTTGTTTTAATTGTTAATTTTCTTAAATGAGCTTAATCTTAATTGCTATTGCCTTAAATATAAAGTTATCTTAAAATATTTTTGTCTCAAACTGTTTATGTCTTAAATATAAAGTGGTGTCTTAAAATATTTTTGTCTTAAATCATGTTTGTCTTAAATACAAAGTTTTGTCTTAAAATATTTTCATCTTACACTATTTTTGTCTAAAAATATATTTGTCTCAAACTATTTTTGTTTTGAATATAAATTTGTCTCTCAAAATATTTGGTCTTAAATTTTATATTTAAGACAATTCAATTAATATTAAATTTAAATGTAAAATAACTAAAATAAAAGGTGACTTTTTAAGACGAAAAAAAATCTTTTATGTTGAAAAAATGTCTTAAAATAGCCCTTTGTGTAGTAGTGACATCGTGACATCATGTAGACAATATATTGGGAAATTAAAAATAACTACTTACAACAACGATGAAATCAAATGTAGTGTAAACACAATTTTCTTTTCATCAACCGATTTGAAATCAATTGAAAAGTGAGCCTAATGTTTTAAAAACAGAATGAACAAAAAAATTAAAAGAATCATATAAATCACATTAAAAATATTTAATCGACGCGTTTAGAATCTTATAAATATCAAAACAGCTTACAACTAACAAAAATACAAAACATTAATGCATAGGTTATTGCAAGGTTACCTTTCCAAAAAAACTGACCATAACAAGATTTTCATTAAGTGCAACAATGCCATAATAACAAAGTTGACGTACGTTACGTTTTGAAAAACCATGGCGGTTTATAATTCATAGAGCTTAATGGTGTTATTAAAGTTTTTTCATTCAAAATATTAAATTTGAGTGAAATGGATATTATTTATGCTATGAATTTATAGCTCAATAATTTTTTTTTTCAAAATTAATAAAAGTTTTTTTTTTTTCAAAT
>APFE031441879.1:43205-59498 GCA_000404065.3 Pinus taeda
CAATAAATTTATACATTAGTAATATATTAATTTAAATACTAACACATCATAATCATGATCAATTTGGTCAAACATAGTCAACATGAAGATCATGTTAAACCATGATAATTGATATGCATTATGTTTAACATGTTTGGCAGTCAATGTATAAATTGTCAATTTTGGTCAATGTTAATCAACTATACGTTTACCATACTCAATGATAGGCAACATTGTTCACTCATAGTCATCCTTAGTCAACCGTGGTCAACCATATAGATAACCAACCATATAGTCAACCATGTAGTTAACCTTGGTGCCTATAGTTAACCATAAATATCATGCTTGACATAACTAGAGTCAACATGATGACATAGTCAAAACATGGAAACTCTTAGACAATGTTTCAAAATGTTTAATAATATTTATATTAATATGGTTTATAACACATTGGTTTACTAATGTGTTTAACTATGTTCGACTATGTTTCGCTATGTTCGATAATTAACACTCTTCAACAGCAATCAAACATAATAACCTATTATAATTATTGATTAATAGTAATAGTCACACATAGTCAACTACATCACTCAAATAAATTCCTCTTTTATCTTCATTGTTGAAATTGTTTACCATAATTCCTTCGGGTTTTGGTTGTAATTCTTTGGGTTTATTATCCCTTGGGTTTATAATATCAATCTCTTAGGTTTATTAATATAACGTTTCATATTCTTAGGGTATACTATTATTCATAGATTTTATAATATTAATCCTAGGTTTTAATATAAATCCCTTGGGTTTATAATCATTGTCAACCATGGTCCAGCATTGTATTGTGACAAACGTTGCCTTAATGTGAAAACCAACCATGGTCAATCATGGTCAACCATGGACCATTGTCACTTTGTGATAGAGTTTGTCTCAATATGAAGATCAACCATGGTCAAGCATGGTCAACAATGGTCCACCGTCACATTGTAACAAAGATTTTCTAAATATGAAAATCAATCATGATCATCCATGGTTAACAATGGTCCAACATCGCATTTTGATAAACATTGTCTCAATATCAAAATCAATCATGGTCAACCATCATACAACGTAACACTGTGACAAATATTGTCCTAATATCAAAATGAACCATGGTCAGCCATGGTCTAACGTCACATTATGACAAAGACTGTCTCAATATGAAAATCAATCATTGTAAACCATGGTCCAACATCACATTGTGACAAAGATTGTGTCAATATGAAAATCAATAATGGTCAACCATGGTCAAACTTTTTTATTTTAGGGTTTATAATATTATCTTAGAGATTATATTACTTGGGTTTATAAAATCAAGCATGGCCAACCATGGTCCAATGACGCATTGTGACAAAGATTGTCTCAATATGAAAATCAACAATGGTCAATCATTGTCCAATGTCACATTGTGGCAAATATTGTGTTGATATGAAAATCAAACATGGTTAAGCATGGTCAACCATGGTGCAATGTTGTAATGTGATAAGGGTTGTCTTAATATGAAAATCAAACATGGTTAAGGATGGTCAACCATGGTGCAATGTCGCAATGTGATAAGGACGGTCTCAATATGAAAATCAATCATGGTAAACCATTGTCAACCATGTTTATTTTAGGGTTTATAATATTTATCTTAGGGTTTGTATACATTGGCTTTATAATATTAATCCCTCGAGTTTAATATTATTCCCTTGGGTTTATAATCCCTTGTCATTTTAGTATTAATCCCTTGGGTTTATTATTCGAAGGGTTCAAATTCTTAAGGTATAATATTATTCATAGGGTTTATAATACTAATCTTAGGATTTAATATAAATCCCTTGGGTTTATAATCATGGTCAACTATAGTTCAATGTCATATTGTGACAAATATTGTCTCAATAAGAAAATCAACCATGGTCAATCATTGTCAACATTGGTTAAATGTGGTCGACCATTGTCAATTGTTGTCAACCATGGTCTAACGCCACATTGTGACAAAGATTTTCTAAATATGAAAATCAACCATGGTCAACGGTTGTCAACAATGATTCGACATCGCATTGTGAGAAATATTGTCTCAATATGAAAACCAATCATGGTCAACCATGGCCAATCGTGGTAAACCATGGTCCAACATCAGATTGTGATAATCATGGTCAACCATGGTCCAAAGCCTCATTGTGACAAAGATTGTCTCAATATGAGAATCATCCATGGTCCAACATCTGATTGTGACAACAATTGTCTCAATATGAAAATCAATCATGGTCAAGCATGGTCCAACGTCACATTGTGACAATATTGTCACAATATGAAAATCAAACATGGTCCAAAGTTGCATTGTGAGAACAATGGTCTTGATATGAAAATCAATCATGGTCAACCATGGTTGAGCATCGTCCAACGTCACATTGTGACAAAGATTGTGTCAACATGAATAACAAACATGGTCAACCATGTTTATTTGAGGGTTTATAGTATTTATCTTCGAGATTATATACCTTGGGTTTTTAGTATTAATCCCTTATTATTCTTTTGGGTTTATAATATCGATCAGGATCAACCGTGATCAACTATGTTTTATAAAATCAACCATTGTTAATCATTATTATCAATAATGGTCCAACGTCACATTATTACAAAGATTATCTCAATATAAAAATGAACCATGGTCAACTATATTCATCCATATTTATTTTAGAATTTATTACATTTATCTCTTTAATAAATAAAGATCTTTAACTTTTTAGTCAATAACTAAGATCCATTGTTCGAGAATATTCTTTATATGAAATAGACAATGAACGACTACGATTAAGCGGAGTGCTAATCGGTTGGCCATTTTATGGCCATTTTTATTGGAATTGTATATTGGAATTGTTTCTTATTTAATAGGGTATATAAGTATGTTAACATATTTAATATCATTTTTCAGAAAAATCACATAAGAGATATTCTCATCGATACGTTTCAAACCAGCGAATGTGGTTCATCTTCATGATAAGAAAAAATATATCTATACCTAAAGAAAAAATCATGTGGACTCCCAAAAACATATATCTTATATAATATATAATATATATATATATATATATATATATATATATATATAATTAATTAATTAATTAAAACAATAAATTCAAACAATAATTATATAAATTTTGTAACTTTAAATATATAATTTTAATATATTAAATAACAAAACAAACAAAATAAAATTACATTTTTGTTATCCTGTCTTTGTGTATTTTAAATTAATAAATTATTATTAAATAATAATCAATAATATTATAAAAAATAATATTTATTAATTATAATATTATAATTTTAAAGATATTAATAAATAAATTTATTTATAAATAATTTATATTAAAAATATTGGATAACATTGAACAATAATTTAACCATGTTTAGATTACTATATTAACATTGCTATTAGTATTAATATTAATTATTTTAAATAAATTACTTTAGTTGAATATGGTCAAACATGCTCAACCATGGTCAATCAATGTCAACTATCATCTACCATGATCAACCATGTTCAATGATGATCTTCCGTGGTCAAACATGTTCCACCATCAACCATGGCGACAATGGTTAATCGATGTCTCTATGGTGAAACATGATCAATGATGGTAGATCATGCATGAATATGGTCAACCATGGTCAATGTATTTATGGTCAACTATAGTAAACAATGGTCAACCATGATTAACCATGCTTGAATTTAATCAACCATGATCAACCTTAATGGTCAACCGTGGACATTCATGGTCAACCATGGATGTTCATGGTCAACCATGGTCTGCCATGGTCAACCATTATCGAACATCACATTGTGACAAATATTGTTTCAATATAAAAATAAACCATGGTCAACAATGGCCAAGCATGATTAACCATGGTTGAATTTCATCAACTATGATTAATCTTGATGAAATTCTTTTTCATAATGATCAACTATGATGGTCAACCATCGACAACCATGGTCAATCATGGTCAAACATGGTCAACCATGTTTTATAAAATCAAACATGGTCAACCAGGTTTGAACATCGCATTGTGACAAAAGTTGTCCTGATATGAAAATAAACTATGTTTTAATGTTTCATTGTGACACAGATTGTCTCGATATGAAAATCAATCATAGTCAAACATCGTCAACCATGGTCCAATGTCACGTTATGTCAATATGAAAATCAATCATTGTCTCAATCATGCTCCAACATCACTTTATGACAAACATTGTCTCAATATGATAATCATGGTCAACTATGGTCAACCATGGTGATTCATGGTCAACCTAGGTCAACCATGTTCAACCATGTTTTATAAAATAAAACATGGTCATCCATGGTTGAACATCGCATTGTGACAAATATTGTCTTTATATTAAAATCAACCATGGTTAAGCATGGTCAACCATGGTCCAATGTCACATTATGACAAGGATTGTCTCAATATGAAAACCAACCATGGTCCAACGTCACATTTGTGACAAGGATTGTCTCAATATGAAAATCAACCATGATCAACCATCTATATTTTAGTGTTTATAATATTATATTAGGGTTTATATACCTTGGCTTTATAATTTTTATCCCATAGGTTTATTATTACCTTGGGTTTATAATATCAATCCCTTGGGTTTATTAATCTAAGGGTTCATATTCCTAGGGTTTAATATTATTCACATAGGTTTATAGTCCCTTGGGTTTTTAGTATTAAGCCCTAAGGTTTATTAATCCGTTGGGTTTATATTATCTATCATGGCCAACCTTAATTAACCATGTTTTATAAATTCAATAATAGTCAACCATATTTTATAAAATCAATCATGGTCAACCATGGTCCAACATTGCATTATGACAAACATTATTTCAACATGATAATGACAGTCAACAATGGTCAACCATGTTTTAAATAATCAAACATGGTCATCCATGGTCAACCATGGTTGAACGTTGCATTATGACAAAGATTGTCTTGATATGGAAATCAACCATAGTTAAGCATGGTCAACCATGGTCCAACATCACATTGTGACAAGATTGTCTCAATATGAACCATGGTCTTAAAATAAATCAAGGTCAGCCATGTTTATTTTAATGTTTAATATTAATCCCTCGGGGTTTTAGAATTAATCCCTTAGGTTTATAATAACAATCATGGCCAATCATGGTCAATCATAGCCATCCATGGTCAAGCATGGTCAAATGTTGCATTGTGACAATGATTGTCTCAATATGAAAATCAACCATGGTCCAACATCACATTGTGACAAAGATTGTCTCGATATGAAAATCAATCATGGTCAAACATGGTCAGCCATGGTCCAATGTTACATTGTGACAAAGATTGTCTCAATATGGAAATCAATCATAGTTAAGTATGGTTAACCATGGTCCAACATCGCATTGTGACAAGGATTGTCTTCATATGGAAATCAACCATGGTCAACCATGTTTATTTTAGCGTTTACATACCTTGGGTTTATAATTTTTATCCTTGGGTTTATAATATCAATCCCTTGGGTTTATTAATCTAAGGGTTCATATTCCTATGGTTTAATATTATTCACTTAGATTTATAGTCCCTTGATTTTTTAGTATTAATCCCCTTGGGTTTTTTTTGTTTCGTTGGGTTTATAATATCGATCATGGTCAACTATGGTCAAACATATTTTATCATGGTTAACGATGGTCCAACGTCACATTGTGACAATGATTGTGTCAACATAAAAACCAATCATTGTCTCAACCATGGTCCAACATCACATTATGATAAACATTGTCTCAATATGATAATCATGGTCAACCATGGTCAATCATGGTCAACCTTGGTCAACCATGTCCAAACACGTTTTATAAAACAAAACATGGTCATCCACGGTCAATCATGGTCAACCATGGTCGAACATTGCATTGTGACAAAGATTGTCTTTATATGAAAATCAACCATGGTTAAGCATGGTCAACTATGGTCCAACATTGCATTGTGACAAGGATTGTCTCAAAATGAAAATCAACCATGGTCAACTATGTTTATTTTAGTGTTTATCTTATGGTTTATATACCCTCGCTTTATAATATTAGTAGGGTTTATATACCTTGGGTTTATAATTTTTATCCCTTAGATATATTGTTCCCTTGGGTTTCTAATATCAATCCCTTAACTTTACTAATCTAAAGGTTTTATATTATTCACTTAGGTTTATACTTACTTGGGTTTTTAGTATTAATTTCTAGGGTTTATTATTCCCTTTGGTTTATAATATAGATCATGGGTAACCATGGTCAACCATGATTTATAAATTTAATCATGGTCAACCATATTTTATAAAATCAATTGTGGTCAACCATAGTCCAACGTGCCAATGTTTGTCTCAATATGAAAAACCAATCATTGTCTCAACCATGGTCTACCGTCACATTATGAAAAACATTGTGTCAATATGATAATGATGGTCAACCATGTTCAACAATGTTTTAAAAAATAAAAAATGGTCATCCATGCTCAATCATGGTCAACTAAGGCCGAACGTCACATTGTGAAAAATATTTTCTTGATATGAAAATCAACCATGGTTAAGCATGGTCAACCATAGTACAACATCACATTGTGACAAGGATTGTCTCAATATGAAAATAAAGCTTTATCAACCATGTTTATTTTAGTGTTTAATATTATTCCCTTGGGTTGATAATCCCTTGGGGTTTTAGTATTAATCCCTTGGGTTTATTAATACCTGGTGTTTATAATATCAATCCCTTGGGTTTATTATTCCCTTCAGTTTATAATATCAAGCATGGTCAACCATGGTGCAACATCGCATTGTGACAAAGATTGTATAGATATGAAAATCAATCATGGTAAAACATGGTGAGCCGGGTCCAACGTCGTATTGTGACAAAGATTGTCTCGATATGAAAATCAATCATAGCCAAGCATGGTCAACAATGGTCCAACATCGCATTATGACAAGGATTGTCTTAATATGAAAATCAACCATGGCCAACCATGCTTATTTTACGGTTTATATACCTTGGGTTTATAATTTTTACCCCTTGGGTTTATTATTAACTTGGGTTTATAATATCAATCCCTTGGGTGTATTAATCTAAGGGTTCATATTCCTAGGGTTTAATATTATTTACTTAGGTTTATAGTCCCTTGGGTTTTTAGTATTAATCCCTATGTTTTTCTTTTTCCATGGGTTTATAATATCTATCATAGTCAATTATGGTCAACCATGTTTTATAAATTCAATCATGGTCAACTATATTTTATCATGTTCAACCATGGTCCAACGTCACATTATGACAATGATTGTGTCAATATGAAAATCAATCATTGTCTCAAACATGGTCCAATGTCGCATTATGAAAAACATTGTCTCAATATGATAATCATGGTCATTTATGGTCAACCATGGTCAATAATGGTCAACCTTAGTCAACCATGTTTAACCATGTTCTATAAAATAAAACATGGTCAACCATGGTTAGCTATGGTCAAACATCACATTGTGACAAATATTGTCTTTATATGAAAATAAATCATGGTTAAGCATGGTCAACCATGGTCCAACATTGCATTTTGACAAGGATTGTCTCAATATGAAAATCAACCATGGTCAACCCATGTTTATTTTAGTGTTTATAATATTTATCTTAGGGTTTATATACCTTGGGTTTATAATTTTTATCCCTTAGGTTTATTATTACCTTGGGATTATAATATCAATCCCTTGGGTTTATTGATCTAAGGATTCATATTCTTAGGGTTTTATATTATTCACATAAGTTTATAGTCCCTTGGGTTTTTATTATTAATCCCTAGGATTTATTATTCCCTTGGGTTTATAATATCTATCATGGTCAACCGTGTTTTATAAATTCAATCATGGGAAACCATATTTTATAAAATCAATCATGGTTAATCATGGTCCAACGCCGCATTGTGACAATGTTTGTCTCAATATGAAAAACCACTCATTGTCTCAACCATGGTCTAGCATTGCATTATGACAAGAATTGTCTCAATATGATAGTTATGGTCAACCATGGTCAACCATGTTCGACAATGTTTTAAAAAATCAAACATGGTCATACATGGTCAACCATGGTCAAATGCCACATTGTGACGAAGATTGTCTTGCTATGAAAATCAACCATGGTTAAGCATGGTCGACCAATGTTTATTTTAGTCTTTATAATATTTATTTTAGGGTTTATATAGCTTGGGTTTAAAATATTAATCCCTTGGGTTTAATATTATTCCCTTTGGTTCATAATCCCTTGGGGTTTTAGTATTAATCCCTTGGGTTTATTATTACCTTGAGTTTATAATATCAATCCCTTGGGTTTATAATATCAATCATGGTAAATCATAGCGAGTGATGGTCAACTATAGTCGAATGTTGCATTGTGGCAATGATTTTTTCGATATGAAAATCAACCATGGTCAACCATGGTCCAATGTCGCATTGTGACAAAGATTGTCTCAATATGAAAATTAATCATGTCAAGCATATTCCCTAGGGTATAGTATTAATCCCTAGGGTTTATATTCTCTCGGATTTAATAATGTGGTCCAACATATTAAATATTTATATTTAATATTTAACCATATACCTTAGGTTTATAATATTAATCCCTAGGGTTTATATACCTTGGGTTAATAATATTAATTCCTAGGGTTTAATATTATTCCCTTGAGTTTATAATTCCTTGGGTTTTTAGTATTAATCCCTTGGGCTTATTATCCCTTGGGTTAATATTATTTCCTTGGGTTTATAATCCCTTGGGGTTTTACTACTAAACCCTAGGAATATGAACCTAGGGGTTAATACTAATATTATTAAACCCAAGCGAATGAAATTATAAATCCAAGGTATTTAAACCCTTGGATGACCATGATTTATATTGAACCTAAAGGATTAATATTATAAACCCATGAATAATATTATACCCTAGGAATATGAATCCTTAGATTAATATACCCAAGAGATTGATAGTATAAACCCAAGGGATTGGTATTATAAACCCAGGGGATTAATGCTAAAAACCCTAGAGAATATAAACCCTAGTGTTTATTATCCCTTAGGTTGATATTATAACCTTGGGGTTATAATCCCATCAGGTTTTAGTATTAACTCCTTGAGTTTATTATTCCCTTTGATTTATAATATCAACCCATAGGTTTTATTAATCTAAGGGTTCATATTCCTAAGATTCATATTTATATATTACATAATTTAAAATTAATTATTATATTATATATAAATAAATAACATTTAATATTATACAATATTATTATTAATTTATAATGATAATATATCATAATTTTTATTGCAATAATTTTTTTGTATTATTATTTCTATTGTTATATATTTATCAATGTTAGATATAAATGAAGTCTTCGGCTATATCAACCACATTAATATTTCTTTTGTTGAAGCAAGAGACGATCCTCCTATTCCATTGAACCAAAATAAAAGTTACATAATGTACAATAAGAAAACATCCATTTATGTGGATTTAGAAAAAAGGGTTCTCTGCCAGAGATAAACCCCTCCACATTAGTAATCCTCAAACCCATGAGTAACATAATCTGAAAGGTTACAAGAACCCCCAACCCAAAGGGGAGCTCCGGAATTCCACATTCCCTTGTTCCAACAGTCTTGCAAATCGTGCGAACTACGAAAAAGGCAAAAAGTGCTCCACTTGGACGAGCGGAGATAACTGACTAGGCCCCACCAAACAACACAGACAATCCAGGCCATTGATCTGGGCTACTAGATCCAACAGCCCAGAACAATATCGCATGACCAAAACGACCGAACGATAGTGTGCGACAGATGGCGGTTTTCCAATCTATCCCTCTGCCACGTGTCGGAAGCCCAATGGAATCACTTCCAATACTGCAAAACCGGTAACTGCCCAAGAGTCATGCAATCGCTAGAAAACCGGCTCAGGAGTGGTTTTTCTTCCCGAAAGTTGAAAGAGGTTAAATTTCGACTGCCTAAAATGACCAACCTCTAGTCCTGCCAATTCTTTCTTCCTGACTTGACTCCAAGATCGTGCTTGTCTGAGTTGTGACCCATCATGATGCCCTCCATGAACTTGAGGATTCCGGTCAACATACTTCTGGGAGAATTGAGGCCAATCTCTTCTGATCCTCCTTCTAAAAACAAACTGAAAGACGGAGATTATAATGGTAGAAAAAATCAATCCGTGCTAGTTACCCTAGCATGACATCGAAAATTTTCTCTATCCTCTGCAACTTGATCATCATATAGAGTTTTTAGACGACTGTGAGGCATCTCTTGCCATTTCATCGCCATCCCACATTCTTCATTTTTCACACCTTGGTTGGCTAGAATGTCCGCTAGCTTATTGACCTTTCGCCGAACATGGTTCAAACTTACAGATCGAAGACCCTGGAGGTGTCCTTGAATTCTTTGGTAGACTTGGATTAATCTCCATTGATTCAAAACTTTCTCTGGCATCGAACCACAACTGATTCTTTTCACTGAGTTTATTGTTATCTCTGAATCTGCTTCTACAATGACATTTGAGCCATGGTTCTGAATCAAAAACTCCAGGCATTTCTCCAGAGCCATAATTCAGCCATATTGTTGGTGGCTTTTCCTAAATGGCTGTGGAAGATAAAGATAATGCCTCCTTCTTCATCTCTTAGCACCCCCCAATAACTAGTTGTTCCTGGATTCCCTTTTGAAGCACCATCAATGTTGTATTTCAGATAGCCTTTTGGTGGAGGATTCCAGAAATCCTTCTCTGCAACCATTGCTATATCCTTCCTATTTTGGCCTCATGGAATGATCCCTTGCATTCCCAGTTGCTTGAGAGTTCTCAACTCAGTCTCTGAGGGGGGCTGCTTGGGGTGATTACGAACTGTGGTACTAACTGTTTCCTTGAGTTGTTTCAATATCAGTTCAAATAAATGATGAAGGGTGGACTTTTCCTCCTTGAAGATTCTCTTATTCCTTTCTTTCCAAACATTCTAGACAATGAAACTAGGCGTGAAGGCCCAAGCCAAATTAAGGAACTCATTGTCCGAATAATTTTTTCTCCACTTGTTTAGGGTGTTTATGATACTTCCTTTGTCCCTATCAGTTTGATGGAAAATGGAAGCAAAAGCATCCCACAACCAGGTAGTAAAAGTGTAGTTGTTAAGAATGTGCTCCATTGTCTCCTCATTCTCTTCACATAGTTGACATCTAGAAGGCCCTATGACACCCCTCTTCCTTATGTTTTCCCATGACAAAATTTTCTTCTAATGAACCAGCCACATGAAAAGCTTGATCTTCATCCAACCTTGGTGTCTCCAAAGATTCAGCCAGGTATTATCCGGAACTATGTAATCTAGCCCAAGGAGAATACCTTTAGCCTCCTTAAGATTAAAGGTGCCTTTAGTGTTGTTTCCCCATCTCAACCGATCTTGCCCCTCTGTTACCAAGATCATCCTTAGTTTTAACATGTCCCTGAGTTCCTCTACTTTTATTTTTATGGGGTTGTCATCTCTACAATCAATGTTTCTCCAGCTTCTCCACTTATCTCCGTTATGAGAAAGACCCTGAAAGTCCTTTACTTTGTTTAACCCTTGGGAATTTTTTTCCTGCTTGAGGCTTAAAAAATCCTCATTTAACAACGTTGGTTCTTTTTTCCATCTATCCTCCCAAAAAAGTGCCAGATCTCCATCTCTAATTTCCCAGAAACTGTTTTTTTGTACTAGGCTTCTATTTTCCTAGGCTTTGTTCCAGATATATGAACCTTTTATATTTCCAGACATTCTTATGAGATCACTAGTATGCCAGGAGTTGGCATATTTTTCTTTCCATATCCTTGCCCAATGTGTTTTTGGTTCTTGAACCCATCGCCACCAAAGCTTGGCTCCAAGAACTTTACTAAGAATCTCCTGATCATCTAATTCGAGACCTCCATGGCTCTTGGGTTTGCAGATATTGTCCCAAGAAACTAGGGCCCATTTCTTCCTTGTTTCCTCCTTGCCCCAAAGGAAATCCCTTTGAATATTTCTAAATTGTTCTAAGACACCTTTGGGAGTCGGGAAGGTAGATAACATGAAAACTGAAATAGATTGCAGAATGACCTTTGTCAGCACTAACCTGCTAGCCAAGTTCAAGGCTCTAATGGTCAATTTTTTGACTTTGTCTTGCATCTTATTGAGAACCTGTTCCCAGATATTTTTGCACATTGGTCTCGCTATGAGAGGAACTCCCAAATACTTGGAGGGAAGGGAATCCCTTTGGAAGCCAAGAATTCTGGAGATATCTCTTTGAATAGCAATGTTAGTGTTAAAGAAGAAGATTTTTGACTTAGAGAGATTGACTTCCATACCTGTGGCTCAGGAAAATTCATTAAGGATTTGATTATAGGCTGAAGCTTCATTGACTATGGGGATACCCTGTAGCATGGTGTCATCAATGAATTGTTAGTGAGTTAGAGCATGACCATTTTCAGTTAATTGGAGGCCTTTGATCTTGCCCGTGGCGTTGGCATGCTTGATGGATCGACCAAGTCCTTCCATCATGAGGATAAAAAGAAAGGGAGAAAGCGGGTCTCCTTACCTGAGGCCTCTAGAAGGACTGAAGATCTCAAAGGGAGATCCATTCACCAAAATTGAAAAGCTGGAAGAAGTCACCAAAGCTATAACCCATCTGACCCAGTGGTGATCGAACCCAAAAGCAGTGAGAACCATCTTGATGTAAATCCAATTCACTTTGTCGTATGCTTTGGCAATATCGAATTGCATGATCATTCCAGCCCGCCTTTTACTGTTTAGCGTGTGTACCACCTCATGGGCTTGGATAATATTATTTAAAATTCGTCTGCCCTCCACATAACTTGATTGTTCCTTTGACACTAGAGAAGGAAGTAGAGGTTTGAGTCTGTTAGCCACTACCTTGAATATTATCTTGTAAACTACATTACATAAAGCAACGGTTCTATACTTATCTGCAGTTTGAGCTGATTCATATTTGGGGATTAGGGATATGAAGGAGGTGTTGAGGGCTTTCAGAATAGTCTTGTTTTTACTAGAATCCTCCACAACATTCAAAATATCTTGTTTGACTATATTCCAGCAAGCTTTAAATAAATCCACATTGAAACCATCCGGGCCTGGTGCTTTGCCATTCTGCATTTCTTTGAGAAATTTTTTGACCTCCTCTTCAGTAACACGTTTATTTAGGTTAAAATTGTCCACTCTAGAGACCGGCTTAGGGATGTGACTTGTAAATTCCTTGATGGATTGTTCCCTATCTGAATTATTTTCCCAAGTGATGCTTTGGAAATATTGTACCAACACAGCTTCGATATTCTTATGAATGATCTGAAACTCCCCCTCTTTATCCTTAATTGTTGAAATTCTATTGTGAGCTCTGTTAGCCATGGTGGATCTGTAAAAAAAAAATTGTATTACGCTCCCATTCTTTGAGCCATTGCACTCTAGACTTTTGCCTCCAAAATATTTCCTCTTGTTTGCATAAATTCTCCCATTCAAGATGGTGTTTATTAGCCTGATCACTTTTGGTTTTGTCAAAGCCATATTTGATCAGTGATTGGTTGAGTTCCTGAATTTTGATTTCCAATGATTTCTTGTCCTCAAAAATGTTTCCAAAATCCTTGTTCCATTCTTTAAGCCTGAACTTAATGTGCTTAAGTCTTTTATGAAGAAGGTACATTTTTGATCCCTGGAACTGCAAATCTTCTAACCACCATTTCTCAATGTTAGTGATGAAATCCGAGTGTGAGAGCCAGATATTTTCAAATCTGAAGGGTATGTTCTTGGGAGAATCTAAACCCTTGATTTCCAATTGAATCGACCAGTGCTCTGATCCTCCAAAGGGAAGAAATTTTACTGTTATTTCCTTGTCTACCTGAGCCTCACCTCCTCTTTTGTTGTTCCATGTAAAAAAACCATTGCTCGTTTCTAAGTATATTAGTTTCATGTTATCTTTGAATGATTGGAACTCTAAGGAGTCTTTGCTTAGCGCTCTGGGACCTCCTCTTTTCTCCAAAATGGATTTGATCATGTTGAAATACCCTCCTATTATCCAAGGAATACCAGCCTGTCTATTCCTGAGATCCATAAGGGAGTCTAACAATCTGAGTTTATCATCTATTCTTTGAGGGCCATAGACATTTGTGACCAGGAAGGTATTTGAAACCCCCACTGGTTGGATAACTACTGATAGATAATTTCTAGATGCCTCTGCATCTATTATGCTAACTTTTTGGGGGTTCCATAGCGTGAGAATGCCCCTGATTGTGTTCTTTGCTTTAAATTCTAGAAACTCAAACCTATTGAGCCATTTTCCATGGATTTGTTTTAATTTCTGAATGGAGCATTTTGTTTCTTGAATGAAGATCATATCCGACATTGCTTGTTTCATTCTATAACTAAGCATTCTTTATTTTCTTTTACTACCGAGCCCTCTAATATTCCAAGATGTGAACTTCATTATTAAAGATTTATAAAGGAGTAGCTAGTTAGGTCTTTCATCTTGCCTGAATCTATCATTAACTTTCCACACTCCATCAAGAGTTCATTCTGATTTTTCCTGCCTCTCTTCTTTCCCATATTTCTAGTGGCTACTCCTGGAGTTGATTTCAATGTTTTCACCCCTTTATACATCTGCTTGTCGATGGTTTTTCCTTTATCCAACCCCCTTTCCTGAGTCTTCCACAAAAATAACTGTTGTATTTTGTTGCATTCTTCTTGAGGTAATGAATCTATCCCTCCCATGGTTCCCTGCATCAAGAACCCTTTTAGATCTAGGTGTTCCTTATCTAGAATTTCCTGAAGTTCATGGTCCTCCTGGTCTATTTCGCTCTAGGTCATTTCCTGATCCATATCCACTTCTGCTTCACTCCTTATAGTCTCTTTATTATACCCAATATCTTGTGTTGGGTTGTAGCCTTCTTCCTTCTCCTTTTCAATAGTTTCTTCCTCCATGGGTTGCTCTCCTTTCATACCTTCTTCATTTTCTTCTAGAACTTGAAACTTATTCTGACTGACCTTTTGTTCTTCATTATGTTGTAGCTTTGGTCCTTTTTTTCCTCCCTTTCCTCTGCTTGCCATTTTCTAAAAGCCTTCCGTGTCCTTCATTGTATTCGGTTTGCTCTTTTTGTCAGCTTTACTCAGAGGGCAGTCTCTGAACAGATGTCCATGTTCATGGCATTTACAACATCTGAATAGGATATGCTTATAATCCATTGTTTGTACCCATTCCTCATCAAAAAATTCCAAGATAACTTCATCCGGAAGAGCTATTGATAGATCCATTTCCACATAAATCCTTGCAAAGGAGGTATATTTTCCCCTTCTAGTGGCTTCTGAAGCTTTGATAAAACGCCCTAGTTTATTACCTATGGCCACAAGCGATTTAGTTTGCCAGTAATCAAGAGGTAGAGAATAGAGCCTTACCCAGACTGGTACCGAGGTGAAAGTCTCTCATTCTGGAACAAAGTTCATAACCCAAGGCCGCATGTAGAGGCCAATTGCTGCAAAAAAGTATGGTCCTCCTTCGAATATTTTGTCTTTGTCTTCGATATTTGTGAACACCACCGTGAAGAATCCCTTTGACCGAAGGTGTACATCAATGCTTCCTTTGGGTTTCCAGTGAAACTTGATCCACGAATGTAAGGCCTTTTCAGTGGGCCATAATCCCATGAATTTACAAATAATAGTGTAGGTCCCCATGTGTTCGCTATGCGCCTACAGAGCAAGATCATTTAACACTATTCTAGGAGTGATCTCCGTTTTGGGTCTGCAAGGTCCCTTTTTTTTTCCCTTGTTCCCTGACTTTTGTCTTCTTTCTCCTTGTCTTTTGTACTACTGTTTTCCTTGGTTATGACCCCATCTGACTCCTTTTCATTATTTCTTATCCCTTCCTTCATAGTTTCTCCAACATTTCCCAGTGTTGTCTTACCTTTGCTGGCAACTGTGTCCTTGTAGGAGGGGAGTGGAGCTCCCTCCTTTGCGGCCCTCCACTGGAAACAAGCTCTGAAACTCTGAGAAACCCTAGCTGCGCGCTCCCAAATCCTTCCACTCTAATCCATGTGTTGGGGCTAATCTCTCCTACACAACCACATATTTCAACCCAAAGGTAGGGAGCGACTTCTAACCACATTAATATTTTTAATGTGATTGTGCTAGTTTAATATAATTGTTTTAGTTGATTTTAATTTAATGTAATTATAATTAGGGTTTCATGCCATCAATTAAAATTAACTACATTAGTTATATATA
>APFE031441879.1:66011-133448 GCA_000404065.3 Pinus taeda
GTGGGAAACCTACTATGAGCAGAAGGATGAAAGTACGACCTCACTTTTCTCAGCCACACCCACTTGGAATTCATTCCGGGATGCCATCAAGGAGCAGTACTACCCTGTCGGGAGCTATGAGGATAAATACATAAAGTGGACAATGTTGCCACAAGGAAGGGACCAAGATGTGCCGAAGTTTACCAATTTTTTTCATACACTTCGCACGAAGTTGGGTATCAAGGGTTCTGAGAAACATTTGGTACTCAAGTACCGCAACTGCCTACATAGGTACCTCTAGGATGAGATGGAGTTCCTGGACATCTCCTCGCTCGACACAGTGTACTGATACACAGTTAAGATCAACTAGAAGTTTAAATAGAAGAATCGAGACTTTAGATCTATGAATCTGATGCAAGGGAAAGGTTCCCCCAAACCACATAACAAAGGACAAAGCCAAGGCTGGGCGGCCCAGGACAACCATCCAAAGACGCAAGCAAAGAAAAACACCACGAAACGAAATAAGGACACGGGAAAGTGGTGTGACTTCCATAAGAGCTCCACTCACAACACAAGTGAGTGTCAGGCCAAGCAGTCCCTGGTGGCCGAGCTGAAGGCTTTGGAATTAGATGCATGTTCTGATTCTGAGTCAGAACCTAACAAGGGGAATGACAAAGGGAAGAAGATTATCGATGCGGAGCCCAACGCCACCATTTCCACCACGAAGATCCAGAAAGAGGAACCCTAAGATTCAGAGGATGTGGAGTGCCTCTTCCACTCCCAAATGTGGGTAAAGGGTACCCCGCTACAGTTAACTTTCGACAGAAGGAGCCATAAGAACCTCATTTAGACAAAGGTCATGAAGAGGTTGGGCTTACACACCACAACACACCCACAACCTTACACCATCAGGTGGCTTCACCAAGGATGGGATCTTCGCATGAGCCAACAATGCCACCTTTCACACAACATCAATCCCTTCATGGATGAGGCGTTATGTGACATTGCTCCATTTGATGTTTGTGATGTAATATTAGGCCAACCATACTTTTGGAAGCGACACACTGTCTATGAGTCAAGGCCTCGAGCTGTTATTGTTACTTTGAGAAATAAGTTGTACAAGATACTAGAGGTAGCACTGTCTATCACCATCTCTTTGGTTACTGCAAAACAATGTAGTAAGCTCATTTCCATAACTGGGAAATTTGTTTTCCTGATGATACGCCCTCAGGAAAAGAAGAAGACGTTGTAAATGACCTCCAAATAGGGCCCCTCCACACGACAACAATAGATGGAAAAGGCCATGGAGGAGTACAAGGACATCTTCACGTCCCCCGTATGGGTGCCTCTGCAATGTTAGGTTAAGCACTCCATCGATCTAACCCCACGTGTGCCATTGCCCAATGGACCAAACTATCGATGCTCTGTTCTAGAGAACAACGAAATCAAGAGGCAGATTTAGGAGTTGTTGCAGAAAAGTCACATCCGACCGAGTTCCTCACCCTGTGAGAGCTCGATCATGTTGGTATAGAAGAAGGATGGGACTTGGAGACTTTGTATTGACTATCGAGTGTTGAACAATATCACTGTCTAGAATAGGTACCCGACCCCATGGATTGATGACCTTCTAGACCAACTCAAGGGGGGGGAATATTTTAGCAAGATCAACTTGAAGTTTGGATATCACCAGGTACCAATTGAACCCTTCGATGTGTGGAAGACTACCTTCAAATCCAAGGAGGGCCTTTTTGAATGGTTCGTTATGCCTTTCGGGTTGACGAATTCTCTTCCATCTTTCATGAGGCTGATGGATGACATATTCTAGCCATTCACCAACTCATTTGTAGTGGTGTACTTGGATGACATCCTGATCTTCAGCTAGAGTTGGGAAGAGCACCTCCACCACATCCGACAGGTTCTCCAAACACTGCGGCAACACAAGCTGTGTACCAATTTGGAGATATTCATTTTTGGCATGAATCATATTCATTATCTAGGATACATTATTGATGAACGGGGGGTGCATGTGGATCCAGCCAAGATCCAAGTCATTCAGGATTGGCCAGCTCCAACCACTTTGAGATAGCTTCGTAGCTTTATGGGTCTTGCCAATTTCTACTGCAGGTTCATGTTGGGATTCTCTCATATCACTTGGCCCTTGAGCCAAGTCACTAAGGGAGGAGTGAAAGCAAAATTATTTTGTTTTGAATCTCAATAGAAGGACATTGTAGAGTTGAAACATCGCCTTTGCTCTGCACCAGTGCTCACATTACCAGACTTGTAACAGCAATTTGAGACCAAGGTAAATGCCTCTGGCTATGCTATTGGGGTATTCCTTATTCAACAGGGGCATCCAATGGCATATCACAGTGAGACACTTTCAAACATAGTTCGTAAGTATCCCACTTATGACAAAGAGATGTATTCCATTGTGCATGCCTACTGAAAATGGAAGCATTACATTTTGGGGAAGGAAATGGTCATCCACACAGACCACCGACCCCTGCAGTTCATACATATTCAAGGGAACTTGTAGAATGATCGCCATTAGAAGTGGTCCACATACTTGCAACAATTCCATTTGAATATCAAGTATAAGAAGGGCAACACCAATAATGTTGCAGACTACCTCAGCCGACCATCGGTCATGGCATTAACCACTATGCTCAACTCTTGTGGGCACGAGACTTCTAATTGGCCACTTCTATGCAAAAGCGACCTAGAATTTGGCCACAGATACCAGACAATCTTGGAGGATCAGCAACTTCCAAATTTTCACCTCTAGGATGTGTTATTATGCTACCTGGGACACCTTTTTGTTCCTTCAAGTGAGTGTGCCAAGTTGATTTGGGAAGCACACTACAGTCGGGCCACTGGGCGTTTCAGGGTCGATAAAATAGTGGGAGTACTGCAGAAGTATTTCTATTGACTGAATCTTCGACATGATGTCGGGAAGTACATCAGATCCTGCACTACCTGCACCATTTCCAAACCAGCCATCAAGTAGCAAGGCCTCTATACTCTATTACCTACCCCTAGTTGACCTTGGGAATCCATCTCCATGGATTACATGTCAGTATTTCCTTCTACTAAGGATGGAAATGACTATGTTTTTGTGGTTGTCAACATATTCTCGAATATGGCCATTATGGCGCTTTGCAAGAAGAATATTAAAACAAAATCCACTGCTAAACTCTTCTTTGAACGAGCGTGGGTACACTTTGGGATCCCGAATTCTATCATCTTAGATTGGGACAACAGGTTCCTCAGTACATTTTGGTCCAGTCTCTGCTCAATGCTAGACACCAAGCTCAGTAAATCCACAAATTTCCATCCCCAAACTGATGGCTAGACAGAGGTTGTCAACAGGATGATCGTACACATTTTGTGCATCTACAACTCAAAGCATCCAAGAACATGGGATGAGAGTCTCCCCTATGTCCAACACAACTATAACTGGGGTCTACACAGCTCGACTGGCCACAACCCTTTTCATGTGGGCTTGGGATTCTAGCCACTATGTCCCATTGATGTGGTCATACCATTTGTAGCTACTCAGGCAAATTCGGCTCATGTCCAATCGAAAGTCGATAAGGCAAACAACTCCATTGAGCACATCCAACATATCTGCCACTGGGTCCACGACATTATGGAGAAATAAAATGCCAAGTACAAGCAATGAAATGATCAATATCGGGTGCCACATAAGTTTCAGGTCGGCGAAAAAGTCTAGATGCATTTGCAGAAGGAACGCTTTACCAGACCCTATCGGAAACTTAGACCACTCCGACATGGTCCTTACACCATTACGAAAAATTTGGGAGATAATGCCTTTGAGCTTAGTATTCCCCCATTCCTTTGCCTGCACCTAGTGTTCAATTTGGACCACCTTCGACCATACTTCCCACCATTGCTAGACACATCACACATTGTAGGACAACTCACACCTACAGAGTTAAATCCAGATTGCATGGAACAACCCACAACTGATCGGATCATGGACACGTAGATCAAGAACACTCGACAACAAAGGATACAATTATATCGAGTTGTCAAAGCATGCTAACTTCTTCACTAAGGCAAGTAACTCACCAGGGACCCAGTTCAACAAAAAATTACTCATCTCACGGAGGAACTTAATGAAATAGGTATCATTGCTTCCTAAGGGGGGAGGAATGATCCAGGTGGATATTGGTGGCCACCCACCTCTTCCAATTGGACCCCCACCATTGTTTCTTTCAGTTTTCTAGTTTTCTTATTTATAGCACAATTTACTATTTTTGGTTTTTTTTGAGGTCCTAAACTTTTGGAGTCATTTTGAGACCATATACGAAATTTTTTGGAAACCTGGGACCAACATGGGTCTTACACGAATGTTGGTCATTCAAAATTTGTAGTCCTCAGATAGATTTTTCTAGTGAGGTATTATACGCATCAAACGAAAATCGTATGCCAAAGTTACGGCCTCGGGAAGTTGATGTACCAATTTACCCAAACAAGACCCATAGTTTGGCGCTTCATCTCTTAGGGTTAGGTTTTTGGATGTTTAGGTTTTTCCATAGTTTCTCAATAATAAATAGGCCTTTGGGCCTCATTGTAACATAGTTCAGAGGTAGGTAGCTACCACATCACTTCTCAGAGATAAGCTACCATCGCCCGAGCTAGTCTTATTTCCATTCTATTTGTAAGCATATTTTAGTATTTGATATTAATGAAATGAAGTGTTATTTACACTGCATCTTTGTATTTATGGTTATATCTGTAATTTATTGCGTCCCTGTTTGAATCTAGATCAATCAATTATGGTTAAACATGCTCAATAACTATGCTCCAATTTCGCATTGTGACAACTATGGTAAATAATGGTCCAACATTGCATTGGAAAAAGATTGTCTCAATATAAAAATCAACCATGGTCCAACATCTCATTGTGACAGCAATTGTTTTGATATGAAAATGAATCATGGTCGAGCCTGGTCAAGCATGGTCCAACATCACATTGTGACAAAGATTGTCTAAATATGAAAATCATCCATGATCAACCATGTTTATTTTAGGGTTTATACTATTTATAATAGGGTTTATATATTCCATTGGGTTTTTAGTATTAATCCCTTGGGTTTATTATTCTCTTGGGTTTATAATATCAATCAGGGTCAACCATGGTCAACCCTGTTTTATAAAATCAATTATGGTCAACCATGGCCGATCATGGTCAACAACAGTCTGACGTTGCATTGTGATGAAGATTGTCTCAATATGAAAATGAACCATGGTCAACTATGGTCAACCATGTTTATTTTAGGGTTTATTATATTTATCTTAAGGTTTATATACTTCAGTTTATATTATTTCTTTAGGTTTAATATTATTCCATTAGGTTTAATATAATTCTCTTAGGTTCATAATCCCTTGGGTTTATTATTTCCTTGGGTTTATAATATCAATCATGGTCAACCATGGTCCAATGTCGCATTGTGACAAAGATTGTCTCGGTATGAAAATTAGTCATGGTCAACCATGGTCAACCATGGTCCAACGTTGCATTGTCTCAATATGAAGATCAACCATGGTAACCCATATTTATTTTAGGGTTTATAATATTTATCTTGGGGTTTATATACGTTGGGTTTATAATACTAATCTCTTAGGTTTAAAATTATTTCCTTTGATTCATAATCCCATAGGGATTTAGTATCAATCACTTGGGTTTATTATTCCCTTCAGGTTTAATTAATTAATTATTTTTATTTTATAAATTAATTAATAATAATTAATAATATATTACAATAATAAATAATTAAAGCAATATAAATATATAATAATAATAATAATAATATAATTAAAAATAATATATTTTTTAAATAAGTATTTTTTAATAATATTAATCTATATTATCATATTAATATTAGATTATATTATTAATGATTGTCGGTGTTTTTCAATCACATTTATTAATGTGATTGATATACATCTATTGAAGTATTTCAACTACATTTAATAATATGGTTGTATTAGTTAATATGAATTTTGACATCACCCATATTATTCTCATAAATTTTCCAAAATAATATTTTAATAGAGTTCATGTTATTTAAATAATCTATCACACTATTTGCATAAGAATTATTAAAATGTATCAAAATTATCACGTTATTTGAAAGAGTTAATAATTGAATAGCAACCAATAATGTATGTGAATAATGGATCACCACTATTCTAATTGGGTTTATTGAAATCTTGAGATTAGTTTCACCATTACAATTCAACTACATTTAAGAATTAAGTGGATTTTAAGGTTACATTGTCATGAAAAATGAGTTGGTGTAAAATTAAAAAAATTAAAAACTAAAACACTACTATGATAATAATTTTAGCAATGTAGCTCATTTGAAAGAAGTGCCAATCAAGAATCACATAAAGATAAGAAATCTCATTTTATGGGAGGCGCGGATAATATAATAATGTATATGCTATTATATTTATAAAATAATAAAATGTATATATTGAAACTTTAGTATAGTTAATATAGTTATAATATAGTGAGTTCTAGGGTTTGAATAAAAACTTAAGTTTTACGTAAAACTTGGTGTCCTTACAAGGAAGGTAATATTGATATCCATTCGATGTCGTTGGACTAGGAAGATCATGTCCATTGCCTAAAAAATTGTATTAACCTTAATGTTGGTAAAAGAAAAGGGTCATTCCATCGAAATAGGGCAATTCAGCAGGCACTGTGCGCATAAACAACTTAGTGGAAAAGGCCAATTTTTATCAGACCAGATTCTGTAGCGGCTAAGCTAAGAATATCAAAGCAATTTAAATTGCTTCGCCTTGTGGTGTGCCCTTCCTCCATGTTTTGTTGACTTATTAGACTTAAAACAATATTTTTATTAGATGTTAAAACAATTCAAAATTACTCCAATGCTTAACGAGATCCAAAAACTTACTAGAATATATTTATTGCTTTAAATTGATCTTATCATTAGTGCTCCACCACTTATAGTTGGGATTATTTGCATCCGGATATGTCATAATGTGAAATAACACAATTAGCATTACAAGGTTTTAAACTGAATGATAAAACACATGATCTTGTAATAGCGTTTAGACACTTAGACAATTATAACTCATCGATTTATCTTGCATAGTTTTCAGTCATCCAAAGAGGCACGATTCAAATCATTTGAACATGTGCCATAATTTAGTGATCCATATGCAACCACTAACACCTGTCAAACATTGACCAATTAGAAATGCAATCACCTAGCCATGAAATGGCGAGGGAATTAGTAATTCATAGGCAACCACCCAACTAATCGAGTGGTCAAAGGAATTTGTAACACTTAGGAAGCTACAAAAATAATGGACTCGCTAAAACACTTGGCCAATGGTTCAATGGACATATGTTTGAGAGTATGAACCATTTCAATTTTTTATTTTTTATTTTTTTCACCAATTATTATAAGTGGTTATGAACATTAGACATGGTAAAATTTTAATTGTGTTTTGTAAAAATATAATTTAATTATGGTTTAAACATGTGATTTAGATTTGCAAGGAAGTTATCACTTTCTAATGGAGTGTCTAAGAAGAGAATATATTGACATATTTCAATTTAAACCATCTTATCAAAAATATTAATTAAACGAATAACTAAAATGTCAAATTCCAATAAGAGATACCTATGTATTTTGATTTTTTTCTTTACTAAAAAATTATATCATTTAATTTTAAAAATTATAAAATAGTTAGTTAAACTTCATGGTATATGTAATTGGCTTAAAATGTGAATTTAAGATAATTGGTAAAGGGTTTGAAAATGTGGATTTAAGATAATTAGTAAAAGTTTATCGGCCTTAGATTGATTAGGATCTTCAAATCAACCAAATGAAAGAATGTTGAGGAATTTGCATAAAAAATTATGTGCTACTGAGGTATCAAATGAACATTTAAAGATTCTTCTTTTTCTAATTGACCAATCTAACACCTAATACGTATAAGGAATGAATAAGTCTTTTAAAACATAATATTATAAAATAGATTATATTAATAAAAACAACGATCTCTGTCGATGCACAGCGAAGCATTTGCTGGCCTTACCCTCTTCGCAACGTTTTTTCTTGATTTGATGTTAACGCAAGTGGTGTATAAGACGGTCTCACTATATAATATTGATTTAGATAATATTGATTTGATGTTAACGCAAGTGGTGTATAAGACGGTCTCACTATATAACGCGGTTTCGAATAACGCGGAAAATAAATCTTCATTTAACAGCAAAAGAGATCTCCTAGACCAAACTTCTTCTCCGACTATCTCCAAAAGGACGAACACAATAGATCGTGAAGCTAAGACACCAATGTCCCAAGAACCAGAAGAGATGAAGGAGATGCAAGATAAAGAAAGTTGGAAGACTGTAAGAAGAAAAAAAAAGCTACATCACCAATCTCGCCAAGAAAGACAAGGAGCCAGACAATTAGAAATTAAGAAAGTATAGGTCCGATAGACCAATTTGGTCTCAGTGGACATTAACCACCATCATCATCATCATCATCATCATAATATTATTTATAGTGTTTGTAATTAATATTAATTTTTCGGGTTTAATATTATTCCCTAAAATATATAATTTGCTAGATTTAGAATTAAATTTAACAGATTATAAACTTAGAGGAATTAATATTATAAATTCAAGGTATATAAACCATAAGATAAACATTATAAATCCTAGAATAAAGATGATTGACCATGGTCAACCATGGTCCAACTTCTCATTGTGACAAGGATTGTCTCAAAATGAAAATCAACCATTTTCAACCATGTTTATTTTAGGGTTTACAATATTTTTCTTAGGGTTTATAATATTAATCCCTAGGGTTTAATATTATTCCCTTGGTTAATAATTCATTGGGTTTTTAGTATTAATCCCTTGGATTTATTATTAGTTGGGTTAATATTATTACTTTTGGTTCATAATCCCTTGGGGTTTTAGTATTAAACACTAGAAACATGAACCTTTACATTAATAAAAGGAAGGGATTGATATTATAAACTCAAGGGTTAATACTAAAACCCTAAGGTATTATAGACCCAAGGGACCAATATTATTAAACCCAATGGACTAATATTATAAATCCAAGGTATATAAACCCTTGGTTGACCATGATTTATATTGAACCTAAAGGACTAATATTATAAACCTATGAATGATATTATACCCTAAGAATATGAACACTTAGATTAATATACCCAAGGGATTGATATTGTAAACCCAAGACATTAATACTATAAACCCTAGGGTTTTTAGTAATAATCCCTTGGGTTTATTATCCTTTGGGTTAATATTATTCTTTTTGGTTTATAATCCCTTGGGGTTTTAGTATTAACCCCTTGGGTTTATTATTCTCTTGAGTTTATAATAGCAATCCCTGAATTTATTAATCTAAGGGTCATATTATATTTATATAATTTCAAATTAATAATAATAATAAATATAACTATTTAATATTAAATAATTATATAAACAAATAATTATTATTAATTATAATGTTAATATAATAAATATTTATTGTAAAAGTATTTTTTGATAGATATAAATGCTATATTTTATAAATAGCTATATTTTAGTAATTACAAATGGTATATTTATCAATAACAGATATTTTGTAAATACAAATAGTATATTATTAATAATAAATATAAATAAAAGCCTTTCACTTATATCAACTATATTGAATACATTTAATATAATTGTACTAATAATATCAATGTGATTTTTATACACACTCTCTAAAAAAATGAAAATCAATTCATCCATAATATCTGTCTTGAAAAAATGAAAATCAATCCATCCATAATATTGTTGTGGGGGCATGAATGAAGATATATAGGAGTGAGATAAGAAACTTTCGAGGAGTGCTTTTGATTTAATTCACTTTACGTTGATAAAAAAAATTCTCGAGCGGTTTATGTAGGAGATTAAGTGCATTTTAACTTTGATTATTATTGCCATTTTAAGAACATATTTGGGTTTCTATTGGTTGCCATTATGTGTAATTACTGAATTGAATTTCATCTTTAGAACGCGTATATAAATATAATTAAATATTATATATAATATAATAATATATATATATATATATTATTATAAAGTATTTATTTAATTAAAATATAATATTATTTATTTATTTTATTAAAAATAATTTACATTTTTATATAATATATTCATCATAATAAAATAGTATATTTTAAAAGTTTAATATAAATTTTGTATTTTTTTTAATATATTTTATAAAATAATGTTTAATATTTTAAAATCTACCGAGGACCATTGCTTCTATGGGCAAGTCACATCACTCCAACAATCATTGAAACCAACTAAAGAGACATGGCGACAACTTATTGTTGACTCATCCCTCGGCCCTCCAAATGTTCAAAACCATAGAAGACCTCTCAAAGGCCACTGTTCCTTCGTCTTATTCATTAAATAGATTAATAATTGAAAAGTAAAAATTAGACTTCTCAAGTGCCATTGTTCTTTCGTCCTATTCCATAAATAGAATTAATAATTGAAAAGTAATAATTTTTACGGTTAAGTATGATAAAAACTATATAATTTCTTTTTTTTTTTCCTTTCCACCTTTCACCAAACCTTTTAATGGGGTGGTTGTTACTAATTCTCATTTGACTTTCATTTATTTTTTAGAATTTTTTTTTTCCTTTCCACTTTTCACCAAACCTTCTAATGGGGTGGTTGTTACTATTGTCATTTGACTTTCATTTATTTTTTGGAAACTTTAGATACATGTGATTATTTTATGCTTCTTTAATTTTTTCTTATGAGTAATTTTTCTTTTTGCTAATTTGGAATTATGATATCTTTTGATTCTACCCCTTTTGGGAGTCTTCTTTTGGTTTAGTTGTCCTCTTCACCACCATTTGCTTGAGCTTGTATTTTTTAGTTCACTTGTTTTTTTTGAGCTCATTTTCTTCTGTCTTCTAGGTTGTTGGGAATTGTTATCCCTTTTGCTTTGGGACTTGTTTATTTTTCTTTTTTATTTCTTTTTTTGCTTGAGGACAAGAATTTTGTATATGCCATGTTTAGAAATAATATCAACATTTAAAAGGCATGTTCTCATAGTAGAGTACCTATGTCCATTGAAAATTTTCATGTTTTAAAAAAAGGTGATAGGGGAGACCCTTGTTAAATCCAATCTCAACACATATTGTGGAAAAAGTAAAAATTCTTTTTGATGTTTTGTTCGAGTCTATTTTTGTGAATTTTCCAAAGATAATTCTGATTTTTTCCAAGAACTTATGATGCCACAAAGGGAGTGGAAGGTTTGATAACCTTACCCATACCAGCATTGTTATTACCACCATATTCATTACATCAAAAGCTGGAAACCATGAGATTACAAAAAGCTCGAACGTACACTAGAAGCATTGTCCTTCCTTAAGAACTTTGTTCTCTTTCTTATTGTGTTTTAAAATGGACTATAAAAAAATCTTTTAAAGACAAATAGATATCACACTTTGTTGTAAAAAAAAGTACATCCATTCACAAAAATATTCTAGCTTCAGCTAAAAACTATTAAACTGATAAAGTAATTTTGTAGTTTGAAAATCGGCAAAATCAGATTTTATCTCCACGGATATTACCTCCATAGCTATTATCTTGTCCATTTGCTCGATTATGTAAAGTCCCGGGATAATATGACGTTGTTCGGTTGGAGCAACATTCTTCCATTTAAGTGCATCCTTGAATGATATAAATCCATTAAGGTTTTTGGTGTTTGCATTAGTGTTTATGTGGGTTGAAGACCCTCTCCTCATTCTCAAACTCAAAATAATGGCTGCTTCCTTTCCCACTCCATAATCTTCTAACTAATCTGCGTCTTGTAGCACTTTGCCTTCATATTCGAGAACCTAAAGTGTTGTCGGAATACCCATATGGATCTGGATAGTGTGTTTCAGGTTTTCCACAAAATCCAAAAAATTTCTAATTAGGTTTTTAATGAATCTGGGTGTTGAAAAAATACCCATGATCAACATCGGCATGCACAAGAGAACCAAACCGCACATCCCTGTTGAAAAACGAGAGGGTGTCAGACCCTTAGATCGACTCCATCGCACCTAGATCTAGCTTGCACTTGCTACCGATAGAGAAAATGCCATCGATCCACTCCATCGCCTTCATCTTTAGTTGAACCTTTGGTCGATTCAGATTAACATCCCCAACATCATCGAGCATTAGAAATTTAGAAGAGTGTTATTGGCATTCAAGCAACTTTTTATTTTCAAATCCATCTTAATTTTAGATTTAACCGTGTTAAAAAATCAAATTTTTTGAAATACAATTTTTTTTAAACTAAAAAATTGATCTTCATAAAAACAAAAACATGATAAATATGAAATTAAAATAAATCCAAACTAATTATCCTATAATTTTAATCCGAATTTCTTATCCCTAAATAAATAATTATTCTGTCCAACATTAAGACGACCTCTATCATTAACAAGTATACAATTAAATTGTAATTTAAATAAAAATATATTGAAGAATAATAAAAAAACCTACCCAAAGGAGAAGTTGTTAAACGAATCTAAATCCACCATTTTTCAACCTAACCTGATGAGTTCGATTGGTTAACCGTGTTTTGTGAAAAAAATGGCATGTGCTCCAGATTGGCCTACTCAACCACTCAAAAGCAAATCAAGATCCGACGTGTTATCCTTACAACCAATGCAAAGCTGTTCACCAACCTCACTTTACTTGCTCTGAAGCCATGCTGTAAGGCGAATAAAACTAATGCCAGATTCATGCAACCTCATATACAATCATTAATTTCTCACCTACTCTGATCATCAATTTCTCACTATGCAGCAAAATGTGACCAACTAAACGTTTTTTCTTGATGAAACAGTAACTTTTGATATAATAATTTAACGTGTGTATATATATCGTTATCGATTTTTCACCAACCCTAAATGATATTGCAATCAAATCTCAGCAACTAAATATTTGTTTTGATAAAGAAGCAAACGACTAAATGATATTGCAATCAAATCTCAGCAACTAAATATTTGTTTTGATAAAGAAGCAAACGCTCATTTCTTATTGATCTCGCACCTCAAAGAAGTAGGGGTGTTGAGCGGTGCTGATTAGATTGTATTCACTACATTGATGGCGGAACTGCTGCTGTTTCGGGAAGAGTGGGTTGTACAAATTACACATATGCTTCATGAGAATCCTGAAGCAGACGCAGATGAGCACTCTGAAGCAGACGCAGATCCGATTCTGCGCGTGGCTACGCCTCTGCTAAATGCGAAACAAGAGGCCTACATTCCTCAAATGTTCTCGCTCGGACCTTACCACCATGGGAAATTGGAAAAAGACATTGACTCTTCTTGTGGGGGAGGTAAAATTTCGACGGCGGAGGCGTATAAAGGCAAGTCAGCCGCTAAACTCTCACAGAAACTGCGAAATTGTGGGAAGAGCTTCAACTCCATAGTTGAATTTATAGAAAAGAACCTGCAGCAGATTGAGCATTTCTATCACTGGCCAATTAGTAGTAATAGAGAAGACGAGTACTCTAAGAACGTCGCTCTCATGATGGCTGTAGATTCATCCTTTCTCTTATGTTTCTTGATCAGTCTTTCAGACAATGATCAGTCCACGTCAGACGATGATATCATGAGTTTATACCCGTATATCAAGCACGATATTCTGAAGCTAGAGAATCAGATCCCGCTGGCCGTGTTGGAGGGAGTTTTTGAGGAAGTGAACAGTACTGTTGTTGCAGACTGCAACTTTTATCAACTGTTGCAGACGACGTTGGCAGAGCTTTCTCCTTTCCCGCCACACAATATGGATATTGATGACGTGGCAAAGGAGAGACATTTGCTGGGTTGCATGCACGCATTCGTTTCGAAATTTCTGGAAATACAAACTGGTGAGGGGCACCACCAGAGGAGTACACCATGGCAAACGTTGAAGGACACTGTTTTTGTTACATGGGCCTCTTGTTGTCTCGCTATGGTCTGTTGTTGTCTCCCTCGGCTCGCAAAAAGTGATCCTACGTTTTTCGAAGGAATCAGTGCTGGCCATTTATCCAGGGGTGGGATTAGATTCAAATCGTTCTCCACGATGCCCAATCAGATCCGATTCGACAAATGCTCCGCCACGCTCTACCTTCCAGAGATCACTGTATCAGATATGCACACCGAAGTGGTGTTGAGGAACATGCTCGCCCTGGAGTTCAACAACATCGCCAGTCATCTGAAGCCCGTGACACGTTACGTTGCCCTGATGGGGTACCTTCTCCAGTCGGCTGATGACGTTCGCCTACTCGTTGATGGAGGTGTCATTATTCGAGGTGACCGTCTGTTAACAGACGAGGGCATACTCAATATGTGGAGGGGCGTAACCCAACCCTTCTTTCCACCATCGCCTGAGGTTATTTCTGTTGTCTTCTCTGGGGATCTCGAGGACGTCCTCCAAACAAAGTATTGGAAGAGCAAAGTGAAAAGGACGTTTGGGGAATTTATTAACATTGTGTCGACGTGGAAGTTTTTAGGTTCATTCGCCGTGTTCCTGGGGCTGGTCCTGACCGCTATACAGGCTTACTGTGCTGTGGTCGAATTGTTGATCTCTCATGGTAACAACTGGAGTGCAATATCGTTATGGGAACAAGTCTAAACACTCGGGTGCATGTTGCTTTGTTTACCCAGCGGCCCACTGGAAAGGCATTGTTGAACTGCTTTATATCCGTTCCTTCGTGTTTGGGTTTATGTCATCCAGTCGTACTATTAACATCATATATTCAATTGGATACAGCTATTTTATAAAGGTTAGGAATGGTTTCAATTACAATATGTTTTTGGGATACTCTGTATTATTATAATTAATAAAGATATTTGTATTTTTATAATTAATAAAAGATATTAGTCTGATGGCGCTCCCAAAAATCATTGGAGTTGTTTTCGCTGTGATTTTTTAAATTTTCTCAATGTTGGAATTTATAAAAGAATGGCATAATTTTGATTTGTATTATTTAAAATGATTTTTTTGACTATATGGATTCAACACCCTAAAATTTGTTAGGGCACTTCAATTGTGCAAAATTACCCATCAAACTTATGATTTAAATAAATTTCTACTAAATCTTAGAAAAATTAAAAAAAAACATATAAAAAACACACTAAAAACAATTCCAAAATCCAATACACCAAATTCATATGGTCAAAATACGGATACCACCCATCTAAACTCCAAAGCCACATATCTGCATGGCACCCCAGAAATCTTAATCGGTTGAATACCTAACTCCGAGTCAATGTACAGGTGGCACCACCTTGATGGCACTCTCCTTATTTTGAAATTCCCCTATATTCCATTATAACGCATGTCTTTTTTTGGGTTGTGCGAGTTGAGAGAGAACTTTTAGAATTTAGGATAATAATTGGTGAGAGTTATCTTGAACAGACCCAGGATCAAATCTAATTAGCTGCTATTATAAACTTAGGCTGCCTGCAACAACCTGCAAACTACACAATAGCAGGAAACTTATGCCTCAACAAAAGCCGAGACATCCTCTATGGAGTCGCCTACTCTTCTAGCCAAAACACAACAGGTCAAACCCACACGCATCCAACTTTTAAGTACATCCAAGTTCACAGTGTATCTCAGTCTCTTCAAGTTGATGGAAGCCACCCACAATTAACTATTTACAGGTTGTCTCAACGCCTTTATTTATACTGTTCTCGTCGAATCTATCGGATTAAGGTCGAAGGTAGAAGGTTGTGGATTTGGTGTGGTTTTAACCGTCATGTGAGTTTAATATTGGTTGATGAGAAATAAAAGGAAGATCACTGGAATCATCCCTAGTAGCTCCCTTCTAATTCTAAAATAATCATTAATGTAAATATTTCCGTTGTTTGAAATATTTTCTAGTAAACATGAATTCCAACAAAATCAATTTAATTTAAATGGATAGGAAAAAAGGTATATTTTTAAGAGGCAATGCTAGCTTAAAAAGAATATATGATAATAGTTTTGTGGTTTTATTTTCCTACTAATAATTTTATTTTTATTTTATTTTTATTTTTTATTATTTCTAAGACGTAATGCTAATTTAAAAAGAAATACGATAATAGTGTTGTCGTTTTATTTTTATAAAAATTAATTTTAAAAAGATATAGTAAGGTCACATAGTTAATGCCATTCTATTAGCTAGTTATCTTTCTTTAGTGAAAATTTGGGATAATAATAAAATTTAATTCAACTCTTTTTTTTTTCCTTTATTACTATTAAAACTGTTTTGTTTTTAATTTGTGAATTTTAGGAAAGTATACATTGTAATTTCATTTTTATCATATTTTATTAAAAAAATTATTTGATTTAGTAATATTTGAGGCAAGTTGGGAGGAAATGAGAACACGGCTTCTATTCTATGTGTTTCATAGATAGATAGATTTTTGGCAATGAAATAAGTAGAGATTTGAGAGTTCATTATTTTTTCATAATTTTAGTTATGGGGAGGTCTTATCATCTAAATGAATATTTATAATAACAATGTCTTAGTTGGGAAGAGAATTATCAGCAATTTATTTATGTTTTTTTTTATATAAATGACAAGCACGGTTTATTTATGTTTTTTTTTATATAAATGACAAGCACGGGAAACTTAAGAGACGTAATTAGATTTTTAGTTTTTAATTTCTATTATGACTATATAATCAACAAACTTCTAAATTGAAACTTTATTTCTAACTTTATTTTTATTAATATATGCGCTCTATTTAAGTTAGTTAAGTTGGTAGCCTTCTCAAGTGTGCAAGTTAAGACATTGGAGGGCCCACATGGCATAAACCTATGCATTATGTTCTTCATTGTGCATACATAACTTACTGTGGTAAAAATGTTGATATATATATTTGAGTTTTATTTTTTATGTTCATCCTTTAATGTACAAATAAACCTCAATTTTTTTTATAAATTACTAAGTACTTTGTTTATTTATTAATTGTTGTATTCTCATTTATTCATAAATTCTTCATTTAAGTTAAAGCTTTGATACTTCTTTATCATAGTTTAAATGTTGTAGTATTCATAAATAAACTATGTTTTGTTTCCATAGAATAGTTATTGTTTTTGAGAGACAAGTGTAGTATTGCATGGTTAAGTAAAAGGTTGAGTATTCTAAATATTGTTGCAATTCCTTGAGCCACCTAAGGGAGTGAGCCAAATGATCTAAAATCATATTTTCTACCAATAAAAACCCTATTGCATGCTTAATCAACCAATTCAAACTTCAAATAAGTTTGTTTTACTTGACCTAAAATAGATTTGATTCTAACCAAATGTGCTAGAATTTCTTTGTTGGCCAATAACTTACATGAACGAAAAGAATACCTTTGTGTCGAAAATATTTAAGTCTTAAATTCTCATGCCCTCTTTTTTTTAAACTAGTGTAAACTTTTGCAATCTAAAAGAAGAAAATAAGTAACTTTCTTGTCATTAGATTTTTTTTTTGAATTTAACATCTAAAATTTGAATTTTGTTTTACAATAGTTTAATTACTAATCATGCTTTCATTTATAATGATTTAAATCTTATTTTCAAATTACATCTTTGATTAAAATAATATTAATTATAATTTTAAATTAAAGAAATAAAATCTTTACAAACTACCAAATTAACAAATCTATGCCTTAGTTTAAGCAATACTATAAAAAAATTCTAAAAAATTAAATAATAAAATAAAATAAATAAAACAAAAAAAAATAAATATAATAAATATAAAACAGATATTAAAACGTTATTGAAAATGTGAAAACAAGTATTACAAATGATAATACAATATAACTTTGAAAAAAAATCCTTGCTACAATGGGTCGCTTGAAAAATGTCTGAGAGCTTTTAAAAAAATAAAAATTAAATTTACTTTACGATAATTCTGAGTTAGCATTATTTTTACATATTTATAGAATAAAAAAGTTCATGCAAAAATAACTATGTAGTGTTTTTCAACCTGAATTTAAAATAGCTATAAATTGAATTTTGGCCTTTCTCATTTTATTTTCATTGTAGGGATATCATTCCATAAGTTAAGATGAAAAAATAAATTTGAATGGGTACAAGTTAATGATGGTTTCTATGATATATTCTTTTACATATAAAAACAGGAATCGTAGGAAAATAAATTAGCTTTTTGAATATATAAATTTTGTAGTTATAGAAATTGCATATGATTATGTGAAATTTGATTTTTCCTAAAAGTGGTATGTTATTTTTCATGTAAAATATAATGCATATGTTTCATTTAATGTTAACCTTGAGTATCTAAATGATAGAATTTCCTTAAAGATTTGTAAAATTGTAGAGAACATATTGTTCTTATGTAATTTTTTTTTTATGCAAAACATAATGCATATGTTTCATTTAGTGCTAAAATTGAGTATCTAAATGATAGAATTTCCCTAAAAGAAATTGTAAAATTGTAGAGAACAAGTTATATATATATCCTTGAAATTATGAGGGTTTCTCATTCGAATTTATGAAGGGAACAAAGTGATATAGATTTATAACCAAAACACAAATATACAGTGAAATTTGGCGTCTATTAATAAATGGAAAATACTAAATCTGTATAAGTGTAAAATGAAAACAAACTAACCTAAATGGTTGTAATTTATCTCTGAAAAGAAATGTGACAGCTACACACCTTCATTGAACTATCTTATAATGAAGATCATAGGTATTTTTATCATAAAGAAGTAATGTGAAACCCTAAACATCCAAAATCCTAATCCTAGGAGATGAAACGCCAAAAGGCTTATGGGCTCCGATGGGGTAAGTTAGAATGGAAACTTCTTAGGGTTGTAACTTTGGCATGCTCTCTCCATCTGACACACTTGGTAGCCCATTGGAAAGGTCTAACCAAGAATTATATTTTTTTTACTACACAACACTATTTAGGGACTCAAATAACTATGGAAGTTCAAGACCTAAAAAACTATATAAAAAATGCAAAAATAGAAAACTATGATGTGAGCCGATGGAATAGGCAGGTGGCCACCAATATCCACCAAAATTATTCCTCCCCTATTAGGAAGTATTTCTCTCCATTATATTAAATGCCTCCATTATATGAGGATTTTTTTTCTAAACTTGGTCCCTAGTGAAACACTTTCCTTTGTGTAGGAGATGGCCTTCTTTAACACCCCAATACAAGTAAATCCTCTATTGGCAAGTTCTCTTAATCCGTGTCCATAATATGATCAATTATGGCCTATTCAATTCAATCATGGTTGAGCTTTTTCATTGTCAGCTGCTCTTTGATTTCTTATGTGTCCAACGATGGTGGAAAGTATGGCTGAAGGAAATTCACATTGAACATTGAGTGTAGGCCAAGAAGAATGGGATACCTAGCTCAAAAGTGTTGTCACTCATACCGTTGCTTATGGTGTAAAGTCCAAAATGAAGTCATTTAAGCTTCCGATGGGCCCCTGCAAGGAATTCCTTCTACAAATGCAACCAAACCTTATATCCCGCTTGAAACTTGTGTGAAACCCAGTTCTAACCATGGCATTATTAGATTGCCTTACCACCCACAATGAAAACACATGATGTTTTCCTCATTTCTTTGATTAAGAAATATGTCCTTGAAACTAATCATATTATGGATTTTTATATGATACAAGTGGAATCCAAAGGGGACCTCCAACGAGAACCACTGAGCATCCTTAACTGGACGTAGATCACACTCTAAAAGCAAGTAATACAACATGTCAAGGTGTAGTTGAGAAACTTTAGACTAGATGAAGCCACTTGGGAAATGGTTGATCAGATGGGAATACCTTATCATTTTGATTTACTATATAAATCAATGCATAGTTGTATATATAATGCTCACTATGGTATTCAATATATAGTTGTATATATACATCTCACTATGGTATTCAATGTATAGTTGTATATATAAAGCTCACAATGTGAATTTCTTATGTAAATTATGTAAAAATGAATTTAATAACTGAGCTAAAGGAGAGTACATGGATTTAGAGATCTAAGGAGGAGAGGTTTCTTTTGAAGTGTTAAAACCATACCCACCTCATAAATTTCCTTTACCTATCCCCTAATGGCTTAAATGGTGACAGACAACAGGATGTGAAATTTAGTATGTGCCACTTGAGTGAAGGATGGTGCCCATACTATCTCCCTTTCGCCGTGGTACATGATGGAAAGACGTTAGTGTGCAAAGTGTGGACAAGAAAGAGAAGAAAAAATAAGCGATAAATGGAAATGGAACATGAGAGAGGATGCACAAGAAAGGAAGCACTCAAATAGTAGCAATAGGAGAAGATAAAATCTCAATCTAGTGCTCTATGATTTGGAAATCATTTCCTGTGATTTCATTAAGGGCAGTGTTGTGTGCTTGTGTTGGCTGGCCAATGAAGGCTCGGTGGAGATTTGAATCACTTAGTTCCTATTGAGTATGTTGATAAACCTCTAGGTTCTTTCTATAGAGATGATAAACCACTTAGAGTTTGTTGAATGGGCTTATAAACCACTTGGGTGCTTCTTGGAAGGTTGATAAACCACTAGGTAGGTAAGTTGGGCCACTGTGGTGCTTGTTGAAAAGGATTGATAAACCACTGAGTGCTTGCTAAAAAAGTTGATAAACCACATAATGCTTTCTAAGTAAGCTTATAAACAACATGGAAAGTGGGTTCTAGACTCTTGTAGTGCTTGCCTTGAAAATATAATTGATAAACCATCCATTTAGTTTTTTTATTCTCATGGAACTGAGTAATACTTCAACTGAGCCTTGGGTGAATCATTGTGATTGATTTCAGTGAGGTAAAGAGTCACTTGGGAACTTACCACCAAACAGTGCTTGATAAACCACATAGGTAATGGACTCTCTTCTTGCTTCTTTGTTCAATTGAATCTTAGTGTGAAATCCATTGGTAAAATAACTCCTCAAACTCTAAATCCATCTCTAAGGTGGTCAGTTGCAAGAAAGGTTGTAGTGTAGCTAGCCTATGGTCGGGCAGAGAGTTGAAATCCCTCCTTTGTTTCCAACCATTCAATTTAAACATATAAGTACAATTACTTATCTCCATTTGTACTATGGATGATGAATACAAAATAATGTATCAATTAGTACTATGTTTGGAAGGTTGTTGAGATGTTTATACATTTATGATGAATGTTTTCATTTATATGCTTTAATAGTCATGTTCAACATATGGATCTATGTGTTTTGTTGTTAACCTCATGAATTATAGAGTTGTTTCCATGAATATGCATAGTTTCTTGAAGTTCCATAGTTTATATGATGTAGCATGTGATTTCATGTATTTGATAAGTTCTTGAATCTTATGGGTCACTTGCTCGTTTAAGTTTGTAGACTTCTTCACATGATAAGAAGGAAATTTAGGGGTTGTGTGATGCATGAGAATTTAGTTAGACTTAATAGTCACTTATTTAGGAACAGTGAAAGTAATTTTGTAGCTATGTAAACCTGTATAATGTTGCAATGTCTTGAGCTTCGATAGGAAGGTACTCATATCCCTAGTCAATGGATGGGGAAACCTTGATTGGTCTTCTTTGGTGGTTTGAGGTTTTTTTCATAGCCATGTGATCTAAAAATGAGATCTTAGATTACTTTTAAGGTATTATAGACTCATGTGCATGGATTTGCCTATATTACTTAGTGCAACGGATCGATAAGATTGTGAATAATATAGACAATGAGCAGTTAAAGAAACATAATAGACATACACACATAACACAACCAAATAATCAAGGAGTTCACCCAAAACTCCTGGGCTATGTCTCCTGGTCCAACCTTCAGTGGTGACCTCTTTATTATGTCTTCAAGAGCAAAGTTTTACAAAATGTGAGCTCAAACTGAGTCTCAACACAACAGATACAAAAAAACAAGAGTTTACTTGAATCCCTCAAGTCTCTTTGAGTACGCAGACTCTCCCTCTCACTCTCTATCTCTGGGTTCACTCTGTCTCAACACTACTTACCTCTGTCTTTGTCATTCTATGGCTTTTAAGCCAATCAGCGCTTTTTTGTTCATTTTCCCTTTTAGGCTCTCTGGCTTCTAGCCTATGTCTGTTCAAACCCCCTCTGAGCGTTAACCAATCATGGTGTAACATCTTCAGGGATAGTGGCCACCTGTTTTGTAATGGAAGGGACCATCGAAGCTTTAGAAATCCCCAAAACAATCGTTCTCTATTTACACAGAGAATACACAAAAACACTGTAAAAATCTGCCCAAACGCCTTTTATCAAACTTGAAATCTTATCAATTCCGCCCTATAATCCTTTCAGATCCGTCTTCATGCGCTATTGCAAGTGATCGTTGATCTGATGGTTGTTATTGATTTCGGGTGGCTTACGCACACGGAGATTACCCACCCGAAAAGGTGGTTTTCTCTCTCCAACACCCAGCCACATGGTGGCTAGTGTATGGGCTCGGGTGGAGCCTGTCCAATACCGCTTACCGCCTAAGGCCCCCCTGAAATCCCGCTCGTTATGGAACTCAAAGTATATCGCTACCTGTATAAATCCTTTCGAGTCCGTTTTATCGCTCCATTCGCATTTCCTTTGATTTTCATTTATTTAACGAAAATGCGAATTTACATAGGAAAACCCTTCTCTTCTGGAACTCAAAACATATATATTTATACCCATAAGACTTGTCGCATCCAGCTTTATCACAAGTCGCATATGTATTGGCCCTGCTCCTCTGTTTTTTCGCGATGCAACTTTACGATGCGATATTACAATATCACAATCGCATACTGCATAGTCCCTGGGCCTTTGGTAAGAGCTCCCTTGTATTTTGCCGATACGATATTGCAAGTTAATCTGGGATGTCGATCTACACGCTTGGTCGATGGTACTCGTTGACTCGCGCTGATCGTTGTCACAACTTTCATATAGTAGCCTCCGATAGCCTCTACTTTCCATCACTGATTGTGATATGCCGATCAGATCTGGGCCGTTGATTGGCCAGGTCCGACGGCTCCTATGCATCATTGTTCAAGCCTCCGATAGCTCTATTTTTCATTGTTTCTTCATGTTTTTCAGGCCCAATAGTGTAATCCGCCATTTTTAAAAGTTCATCCTTTGCGATAGCTTTTTATTTTTGAAGACTTAGAGGGTTTTTAGGATCCATTTTGGATCACCATGTATCGTAGAAAAATTGCTATATGTCCAAACAATACATTTCTTCCATGCCCATGTTAAGGGCTTGGAGACTCATAACTAGTGCTCAAAGTATCCTAATGATGCAAGTATCCCTATTTGGAAGACATGGATTCCCTTGGGATGTCAAGTGTGTAGTTCAAAGTGTTAATCTGGAGACACGATATTTGGAAGAAATATCTACGACATAAGACCTAAGTTTCCTTCCCTTACATTGTCAAATACCCTAGTACCCAAACATAAAGATCAAATCCTCTATTGTGATTAATATCCCCACAATGAAGATTACACATCGAGAAAATATTTTTGTTACAAAAGCATGCATATGCTCTTGAAAGCACGTGAACATTCTTAAAAATGCTTACACACTTTTAAAGCATGAATGCATATTGTTAAAAACTAAGCATGCCTTTAGGAACAATCTTACACCTTTATAAATTCTTGCTTTCTTTTTTGAATTCACACAGTTTTAAGAATGCGTGTGTGATTTTAAGAATGAATGTGCATTCTTAAAAAATAGAAGTTGGAAAGCATGTGTCAAAATTGAGGGAACATCAAGCCTCTAGGGCTAAATGAGTGTAAATTTCTATTAATGCACATTTTTCTTCTGTGGATGCATTCTTTTACATCTTATTATCACTTTTTTACCACCAAATTCATGTGATTTCTCATTTGAATGTCCAATTTAATTAAATTTTTTAATATTATATATATTGAAAATAAACAAATTTTTATCGTTAAAGCATTTGAATTTTGTGTTGCGTGTTATGAGGGAGATATTTAATTTTTTCGATGGTCAACATGGACCTCATACATGACATGTTGAGAATGAGGATAGATCCATCTTAACTTTGATTATAGCATATATCATAAGGGATAAAATTTTGAGGAAAATTTTTTAACTATAGGAATTTGATCCCTCTTGGTGCATGGTGGTTAAAATATTTTTGCATGGTGTCTCCCAATATGAAGGAGATGTGTAATTCCTTCTATGATCAACATGGAGTTTCAAAATGGCATATTAATAAACAACATCAACCAATATTAACATTATATATATCATGCATTAATAGGGATTGAAATTTAAGGAAATATTTCTGCATCTAGGGATTTGATCCCGCTCGGTGCATGATAGATATAGTGTTATGATGGATCTTGGTTAAGAATTTGAATTGTAAGTTGCTATGAGGAATATGAGTAATTTCTTCCATGATCAACATGAAGTTGGCACATGGAGTACTAAGAATTGGCTAGATCCATCCAAACTCCATATTTATCATATTTTGAAAGGGGTAAAAAATTGAAGAAAGACTTGCACCCCTAGATATTTGATTTCTCTTGGTGCATGTTAGTTAAAACATTTCAGTGGTGTGTTTCTTAATATAAAGGAGATATGTAATTTCTCCATGCAACATGGAATTGACATTTGTCATATTAAAAATTAACATAGATAAATTTTAACTTTAAATCTATTATAAACTATGAAATATCAAAATTTAAAGAAAAATTTACACATCTAAAAATTCCTCTTAATTCCTCTTAACATGTGATAGATCCAAATTAATTTATTTTTTTATACTAATTCTATAAAATTTACCCACATCATATTACTATTATACTATATTTTATATTTCCCTCTCATTATAATATACACTCTCAAATATAATAATAACTAAAAATCCATAATAGTTTTTTTCAAAATTATTAAATTATAATAAATTTAGTTATCTTATATTTTATATTTCCTTTCTAATATATAACATTGCATATGCAATATTCACACCACTATACCACCTTGTATATAACATTGCATAAACAACATGTACACACATTATATATACACAACATTGCATGCACACAAAATCACAAATGCAATGTGTACAACATAATACAATCTATGCATAACAATAGTACCACACATCTAAAACCACACTATCTCTACCAAGCAACCTTGCTTCCAGTATCTTATCCATGCTTGTTCCAACATGTCGCAGACCACATTGCTTTCATTTCGTTGATGTATCCCTCGATATAGTTTTCCCATAACATAGACATAATATAATCACATAATATCAACTCAAAACCACATGATAATGACCTCATAGATTTTTCAGGGCTACTTCTCCCAATTGATTCCTCGTAAGAGCAGGAACCTCTTCATTCCATTCAGTTTCATAAGAAATCATTCCTAATGACCCTGTTAGACAACAACATACATACATACATATATATACATATAAATATTAACATTAAACAATCATGATCTTATCAGACAACGACATACATACATACATATATACATATAAACATTACCATAAAAACAAACATGGTCCATGATGACCCTTTTAGGAATGACATACATATATACATACATGTATACATATATAGACATCAACATAATCGTGATCACCACATAACTACTAGATAACATAAGGCCAAGGTTAAGAGAACTCCCTTTTTCTATACACACCATGCATAACATTGAGAACAATCGTTCCCAACATAGTCAAGGCATATGATGCCTAAGATCCATTTAATTCACCTTTCGTGGACGAAAACTCTCCTATTTTTTTTTTCAATTTTGGTGCATAATTTTAGAAAAATGATTGTAGATCTGAGCTCCTCTAAAAAAATAGCTCAATTAAAAAAAAGGGTCGAATCGAAGTTCAGATGTGGGAGATATCGCTGAATTAAAATCAGCAATTTTTTTTAGAACTTTTATGATGATGGAAAAATTGCAACGCGAATCTGAGATTCTATATTATCCAGATAAGGATTTCCAACACATGGGAAGATGCAAAATAGTCCTTCTGCTTCGAAAAATAGGTTATAATAAATATTTTGAGTTATATTGACCGAGTTATGTCCATTTTAATTCTGGAGCAGCACTTGGAGTGGGTTCCTGTTGGAAACATGCCCTCTCACCCTACTTTAGTAAGCACCTACTTCACATTCATCAGTTTCAGCATAGTAGCATTTGGCTTGGATTATTTGGAGACGTACCCTCCCACCCCAAGTTATGTAGGCACCTGCTATTTCATCAACAACCAACATCACGATTATGGGTCAACTGCACAAAATCATTGTCATCGAAGTCCATTTGCTAGGCCACACACTGTTAGTATCACAGTTGGTCACAAGCATTACAAGGTATCTCTATCCTCAGATCTTCATTTGTCATGGTTATGGGTCATCCACAAACCCACACTTCATCGAAGTCCATTTGCTAGGCCGCACATTGTCAGTATCATAGTTGGTCACAAGCATTACAAGGTATCTCTATCATCAAATCTTCATTCATCATGGTTATGCGTCATCCACAAAACCCACACTTCATCGAAGTCCATTTGCTAGGCCGCACACTGTCATTATCACAGTTGGCCACAAGCATTATAGGGTATCTCTATCCTCATATCTTCATTCATCATGGTTATTGGTTAACCACATAAAACTCTTCTCTTCAATGGCTCTTCATATTCAACAAAGGCTTCGCAGGAGGGAACTTCACGCAATGGGGACCATTTCTTCTTAAGGAGGAAGGAATGATCCGAATGGAAAATGGCATCAGCCCATGGTATTCATCCACATATGTTATTCTTCCACCCATGTAATTTACCCATGGTATTGTAAGTGACATCCACCCATGGTATTGTAAGTGACATCCGCCCATGGTAATCATGCACCCATGGTATTGTGACATCCACCCATGGTATTCATTCACCCATGAAATTGACCCGTGGTATTGTGAAATTCACCCATGGAATTGACCTGTGGTATTGTAACTGAAAAATACTACAAGTAACAAGTCGCATTTTGTAAAAGGACAGATTTTCCGCCACAATGAAGCCTTTACATCTATTTTTTGTTTTAATAAAAAATTATTTGTGGCTGTTTATTGGGCATTCTCCTCTTTTTCTTTTGGCAACTTCAATTTTTTAGATCTTGGGGGCCTCCCTCCCAAGATCTGGCTCATGAATGCATAACTGTTAGTGCATAAATAAATATAACAACATACTAGTTACCTTACCTTGTCGTGCCAAGAACAGTTCCTTGTAACTGAACACATCCATGCCATCTCTCAAAGGGCTCCAATTCCCTTGACGAATCCATCCATAACTGGAAACTAGCTAATATACTTGTCAAATACAAGTTCATGAATCTAGCACATATCCACATAATTTCAAACAAATTAGGGTTAATAATACTTATTATATGCAAAGCACTCATTCGTCTAGAATTAGGGTTTCCAAACATAGCCAATGGAATTCTTGTCCAATTCCTTTGTTTTACCTTTTTACCTTGCTACAGTCGAGGCTTACTATATATTGTCACATCACCCAACTGTTAGTTATATAAACACATCAACTATTATCTTGTCTTGTTAATACCTATCATTTTTCCTGCAACTGCTCACACATGTCAACCATATGTTCCAAATATCAAGACAATCATATCTATCAATTTAAAATCGACCTTTACCAAGACTAGCAATCATCGCATAATTCATAGTTAACACATAGTCATTAGACATATTACTACAACTGTCACTTATTACACTCAAGTACATATCAACTATATTAACACATATGTGTTAGTACAATAATCTTAAAACAATATTGTTCATTCAGGCAATCTTATAAACACATACTCATATCATGCAATTAATCAAACATTCAAGCGAACTATAAATGCACAATGCTAGATAAATCAAGTAGACAACATAATAAACACCAAGCACTCAAACACTCAAACACCAAATAGACGACATAATCAAACAGTCATCACCAAATATACGAAATAAGAAAACTCATACCTTAATGCATCTCTAGGGAGGATATCTTATCTGCACGATCAATCTAGTTAGCACGATATAACTTTACAACACATCAACTCAAGCACAAATAAGATCATGATATCCATAACAGTAACTAAGTAACATGTTCACATCATAAGCTCATAAACATTTGTCATTCATGTATAACAATCATGTATGTATGATCAGTCTAGATTAGTATGACATAATATCACAACATATTAACTCATACCTGAATGTAATAACCTTAACCATTTGCATAGACCAATCCAAATTAGTATGATACATATGACATCAAGATATTAATGGAATAACCCTAATCATCAAGATATTAGCATATAACAACAACAATGATATATCATGTTCATCAACAACGTATAACCTAATCATTAATATAACTATCATATAACATAATCAACAACATATAACATAATCATCACATTATCTAACCTAAAACAACACTACAAATGCATACAACCACAAGTTGCTATCATTCATGACTATCTGACACGTGCATATGACTACACTAATCAACTAGCATTTATCACGTATGTAACCATAACATCAATAGAATGAAAGGAGTACACATAACCATAATGCATATAACAATCCTTAACCTACATACCTACATGCCCTACATACAAACATGTATGATGACATGTTCTTGCATCGAGATTCAATGTTGCAAATTCACTTTGATGATCTGCATCTCCTGTTCTATCTCAGCCTAGCATCATAATATACCAATAGCATCATTATGACCTAATTGCATACAATGACCTCACAATGCACGTATGACCTACCATACATGCATAACTATAACCATGACAATGCATGCATAAAAACATATAGACACCGACATGTATATACAACCATACAATCATGATGACACATCCCGCAACAACACCATCAACCTTCACATGGCGACATCACTACAACCATGATCAACGCCATGCAAATTCAAAAATCACATGGACTACAAGCAAATCAACACATATGCAACCGACATGAATGCATGACCAACACACCGCCCATCCAATCCAAGGGGTGAACCATGCTCTGTTACCACTCTGTTACACCCTCCTCCTACATCTACCCAAGTAACCGACTAACCGAGGTATACATGCAACTAGAGGATACTATGATTAGATTCAACCTCCTATGTGACCTTAAGTAAATGGAATCGATGGAAACATAACATACAAATGTTTCACATTAGCTATAGGACCCCTAAGAAGCATCCCAACACTTTAGGTAGCTAGCCCCTGGGTCCCATTGTTGTTTTTGACCACTTGACCTCTAGATGCTCTCATGCTATGTGTCTACCAATGTCCAGGAGGCTCTGGATGCTCTCATGAAAATGCCAGTGCCTAGTGACTATTTTGTCAAGTTCTGTACCAACATCCTTGGGATTTAAGCCACTTTTTCAGGCCTAGAACCCAGGTCATTGCCTAGAATTGAATGACACCTTTAGAACAGTAAGATAACAGGAAACAATGATGGAAAGGAAAATAGTTGAACAAGCCCTTAACCATAACCCTACTAGCCATGACATGCATTTTGTCAAACATATCACAAATATGTAATCTACAAGTGTAAATAACACATTTAAGCGTAGGGATATCATACTTATTTGAGAATCACTAACAACCATTGTTCCCTCATATAATTTGTTGCATTATCATCTATTAGGTCATAGATACATTGTCCATTCATTTACAAGTAAAAAAATGATGAGAGCCATACATAGCCACTATCATAAAACACATACATAACTAGCATAATAGCGACATATATACTAATGAAATCACAACCATATAATCCACATATAAACCAGTATAATACTCATAGACATACAAGGAGAAATAACCTCATATTGATGATGCACAAACCAAGCCCAGGATGGCACTACCACATTACACCCGACCATAGAATGGCTGAGCCAAATATCTCTTCAAACATTCACTCTCATGCCATATTCCAAGCATGAATGTGGGACTCAACTAAAAGAAACAACCAGGGCATCATGAGGCTAAACCACCTCACCCTCATCAATAGAAACCAGGCTTTACCATAATCCATCTTGGATCACTAGGCCAACACAATAAACATGTAATAATAGGCTTTACCATGATTCCCACTCGATCACTAGGACAAACAAACATTGATGCCAATGGATTTCTCCACCTACACCATGAGGAATTTTCATGTCTCCTAGTCTCTCAGGATTTATCACAATCCAAACTGGGATCACTACGCCCTACACTGAGACCTACTCTCCAGGCTTTAGTGCATATCCCAACCCAAGATAACTAGGCACAACAAAGATCAAAACACCTCTTGGCTTTACCGTATATCCTGCAATTCACTGGCAAGGATTCCTAGGCCCACCAAAGCAACATAATCTTGGATTTACCACAACCCATAGTCTGGCTCAGGGGTCACTAGGCCAGTGACTTTATTGTGATCCATAGTCTGATTCAGGGACCACTAGGCAACTTTCTCTATCATTCAGAGAGCTACCTCACTCAACTTCGAATCCATCCGGCAATCCATCTCAACCAAAACATGAGAACCCCATCACACCATGGCTATCCGGAAATGGCAAGGTTAGGCTGAAAACACTTTTACACCTAGAAAAACCCATGCCATAACAGCAAAAGAACCACATGCAATACCATGCATGCCAAATATGGCAAGGAAAATACACATGCAAATTGATAACTGCAAAGAATCTTGTTGTGGCAACTTGATTCTGCTCTTCCCTGCTTGATCTTCCTTCCTCTTACATTCTTTGCCTTTCTTGATCCAATGTAAAAGTTGAGGAAAAACTTTCCAACTTATCCTCATAAGCCTTTTTATCAATGAGACCTATATTTTCTTCATTTTCCTCCTCACATGCAACATGTGACCTTTCACCTTCCTTTTCTCCTATTTTCCATTATTTTCATAAATAAATGTGCCAAAAATGCCTTTTTGCCTTTGCAAAGCCTTTGTCATTGCCTTTGCCAATCTCCTTAGCCATCATAAGTGAATTGAACACCCACTAGGATGTTTTGAACACCATTCATCTTGGAATACATGTACCATGACCATGTTCTTATATATTTTACATGGATTTTTAACTAGGGATGTTACAAGTTCGACCAATCTAGTTGCACTAGCCACTGCGATCAAAGCCTAATACATGGGACATTAGGTTACATCGAAAAGATACAAGAGATCAATGAAGTGGACTTCTCTTTGTTCCACTATGTTATTTTTAGGTCCAAGTGGTGGGACACCTTTTATAAGAATAATGTAAAGGAATATTGAAATAGTGGGATGACATCTATCAACTTTAGAAAGATGTGGCATGAAGCTAAGGAGCCTTATGTTTTCCCCAAACACTATAACCAGGTTCTTTTTACCCAGATGTGTTGGATAGGGATTGGTGGTTCGTATTATGACACGACCCTAGATCAAAACATATTTTTGAGAGCAACAATTTTATCATGCCAAGTGAGGAAGATAATTAGGGTGATGAAAACATAGAGTGATATTTACTTGTGTTATTTCATCATTTATACTATTGTTGTATGTTTTTGTTTTCTTTATTTATCTAATTATATTGTTTTTTATTCATCTTGTTGGCATTTTCCATAATTGGTAAACTCACAAACGTTTTTACATGGTTGCTTCTTTTTCTTTTCTTTTTTTTTCTTTTTTTCAATGGAAACATATTTACACTTAAAGCTAAGTATTTCCAATTGTGTAATTTATTTTAAAACTTAAAATTTTAACATATTTGTTTAATTCTAATTTACAACAAACTTCTTCTATAGGCTTTGGATAGACATCAAGATGGATCAAAATATTGTAATTCTCAGCATGAGTTATCAAATTTGTACTCTTTTGTTGTAATTTTGTGTCCCCAAACATATATTTCTAATATAAAACATTTTCTACTCTAGTTAATATAAAAGTCCATTTTGAATACTAAAGGTGAGCACTCCATTAAGAATGTTTATTTATAACTATATTTTTTCAAAATATAAATCTAAATATACTCCTTATCTCTTTCCTCAAATGACATTGTGAGTATCAATCTAAAATAACACAAGAAGTGATAGAAAATGTAGAAGGAAAATCATATTTGTGTTATATGTGTCTACTAATAGGCAACCATTGTCAAAGCTTTTCAATATAGTAAACTAGCCTCACTTATTTTCACTATGCAACATATCTCCATAAATATAAATGTTTAAAACATGGTGTACAATATCTATGATAATAAGGATTCAAGGTGAACATCCTTCTCAAATAGGAAAACGAGAAGAATATCCTAAAAATGAGAAAATAGGGAATTTGGAAACAACATTGAAGATTTATTCTAGGAAGGTTCACAAGAGCACTCCATGATTTCAATAAAATAAGTTGATTCTTCCCTACTAGACATAAAATGGTTGAGATGAAGGAATTAAAGAGAAGGAATGTAAAATTAGATGATAGATACTTATTGGTTTATTATCATTTCACATGTTTTTTGTTCAGGTTTGTATTAAAATCAATATAAATAATGCAGTGATAAATCTATGAGGGCTTTAACAATGAAAATTTGTGTATTAATATGTAAGATTAAATTCTTGACATGAGAGGTAAACTCATGTTTACTATATTTAAATTTCAGTTCTTGCAACATTATGTAAATTAAAAGGAGGTCTTATGTGCATGTGTGAAATGTTGATTACATTTTTTTATGGACCATAAGAGAAACAAATGGGCTTACATGGATGCATGAGAGGTTTTAATTTTTTCTTCTTGGATAATGTGAGAGTTTTGACTCTTCTTTTAAATGGTAATTCTAAATAAAAGTTGAATTAATAAATATTTTATGGCTAAGAATTAAATGATAAATAATGTGATGTGATTAAGAGACATTTGTTTGAATTTATAATAAACTTGGTGATGCATTTTTCTTTCCTATTTAGACCATGTAAAATAAATATTTATTTTTATGTATATATAAGTAAATTATTTAAAGTAGACATGTCTTTATCATTGTAAACGTGATGTATTAGCTAGGAGAAATGTGAAAACATGAATTTTAGTGACTATCTCGTGATAAGTATGCGGAAAAAATAATATTTCTTGAGTTCTATATTAAGAAATAATCAAATATATTATTTGTGGAAAAGTTAAATCTAATATCGTATGATTTTTATATTATTTAACTCATATATTATTAAAAAAAGATAAATTTAAACCACAATAGAAAATAAAGAACCAAAATAGCACCAATATGTTATATCTTTATTACTAAAAAAAATCACTTGCCTCTTTAAGGGAGAACTTCCAATAGAGAAAATCCCCAACTACAAGTAACTTCACAAGCCTTATTTTACATTTCTTCCTCATCTTTAGAGAAAAAAATATTCTAATTTAAATTGGTAATAGTTGCTATAAATATTAAATATTAAATTGCTTGAAACTTTCATACTTTAGTGATAAATTAAATTTTATTAATTTTTTTTTGAGTTATATTAAATCTAAAATAATTACAAAAAATTCTAACTTAACTTTATTAAATTTAACAATAGATTGAATTTTATAAACCAACATAGCTCCATCTTAACAATGGATCTACCAAGAGCCAAAGGGGATCAAATCTCATTATATGAAAATCTCTTTTTAGAATGCAAAACTTGAAAAATGATGCACATGTCAAAAGATTTAATCTCTCTTAGTGCTTCATAAATTTGTGATTAACATGGATCTACATTGATTTTCTATCTCTATATAGAGACTATGTGTAATTTCTCAATTTTTAAATTGTATTAACATTTTATATTAAAAATTGAATGAGTTACACATTTTTGTCTAAGAACTAATTAATTATTTTTTCCTTGTGAGTATTGAAATATTTTATTAATTAGGTTAGAATGAATATGCATGAACTATCTAAGCAATAGAAAAATATTTATGGCAATTTTACAATTATAATTTCAACCATATTAAACTTTGTAATTTATAAAAATATCTCTGCATTTTTTAATAAAGTCATTTTGCATGTAATTTCATATATAAAATTTAGATATAAGTTCACCAATACATAATCTATAATAAATTTCATTTCATAAAAATAAATATCATGATAATAACCATAAAAAAACATAAACATCATCTAAAATAAACATTCAAATTTGCTAACATAATCTAATTATATACACCTCTAGCACATATAAACATTATTAGCTAGCACACAAATCTAATAACTAACCAGACATCATCATCATGATCACATCTAACGAAACACAAGCTTGTAATCTAACATCATCACCACACACATTCTCAAATATACATCTCATGTCAAATAACTATTATCACATACACATCTATCTACAAGCACATTAAATGAACATATCTAACATGACCTAACAATATACACATGAACACCAACATATAAACTAAGTACATCAAAATGAACAAAAAAAATGAAATATATATACACACACACACACACAAGTCAAATAAATGCTATAAAATATATTATACAACATTAGTATTGGAAACCTGGTCTATAGCAGAAGACAATGGATGGTCAACTACCTCAATAGTCGAACTATGAGCTCGAGGAGAAGGTGAATAGTCTGCTATTTGAGAAGAAACATGAAGTATTGGCTGATCATGAAGTGAAGGAGGAGGAGGTGGAGTACTACTAGAAGGGTCACCCATACCCTAATCATCATCCAATGGGGTAGTACTAGGTGACAAATCATGTGTATCTGTTGCATTCCCACCCCTCCTTAGTTCCAGTAGCCTAGTAGCTCCGACGATATGATGCATAAGGCTCATCATATCGCGTGAATAGTCCCTCAAGACCTCTAGGAGCCTAGGATCTTCCCTGATGTCTCGAGCAGTCACAGGGCGAATTCCCTCTTCAAACAAAAGTCTAGAGAGTTAGTTGTAGTAATCCATCTTGAATCTAACATCATCCCTACACAACTACATGCCCACGCCCATTTGCATCCGATGATGTGCCTCACCCATTGTGATGTCGACCATCTCCCCATTTGCATCTGGTGGGGGAGGAGGCATGTCCCCAACGAATGTGCTAATATCTACAAAATATATAGTACAAAACAATAATTAGACAATTTCATTAAACAATTTCATAAAATAAGTGAAAGAACATGCTAGAATATATTTTATTCTAATTAATTAAGACAATAAAATGAAACTAGATTAATTTAGAGAAAAAAATAATATTACCTCTATCATCTATAGTCTCATCCGTTGTGAAGAGGATGTTGGGACACTATCATCAATCCATCCCCATGTAAGGACATGACACCAAGACAAACATGCAGCCATCCTCATTGTCCAGTAGCCCCAGTTCCTTGGCAAAAATCTTGGTCGAATACTCTGGTTGGCCCCTCTTGGGAATCATCTCATCCCACATGTGCGTCTGCACCTCAGTCACTGGCCTAGGAGGGTGATGGTAAAAAGTAGGCCTCGCCTCTAGAAACCTCTCAAAAAATAAACAAAAAATATCTGAAGCAAAAGGAAACTTCACTCTTCCATGTATCATAGCATGACATTTATCTAAAGCCATACAAAACTACCGCAAAAAGTGGTTGACCATCTAATATATCGTGGCCTATGTGCTAAAGAATCGACATAAAATAAAAGAGGGAAACTAATGTGTTTTTCATCACTTGTATAGTGTGTAATGGTGCTCACTAATAGTGAGAGGCACCTAACCTCCTCTACACTAAAGTAAGAGATTCGTAGTTTTCCACTAGACACCTCAAATTTTGTTGGATGCACTAAATGATCCCCAACATATCTCTGAAATTATAAAAGCTGACTCTCTGTTGTAGCACCATATGAGACATCATGGAACTGGGGAAAATCATCCCCTCTCATGCATAGGTCAATGATAAAATAAATGTCCTCCTCAGTGGGTTGATACCACTGATCAAGACCGACATGAAAAGCTTGTTGGTGGAAATCCCATCGACAGATCAATTGTGGCAACAACCGAGAGTTCTCCTTCAGGGATGTAGCCTCCTCATAATACTTAGGGATTCCTACATTCATGAAGAGGCCTTGGGTTGTTGCGGTAATAGGGTGAGGTTATAAATCTCTCTCCCTCTCTCGTGCCTCTCATGTTCATACCATATTGTATTGGTACACCCTTTTCTCCTGCTGTTGTTGCTCCTCCCTCTGTTGACGTCTATACATGATTGGCATATGAAATGCACCAACCTCATACATAAAAATTACCTTTTGTTTTAATTAAATGAAAAATGTGTTTATAAATATGGACATATAAATTTCAATTAAAAAAAATCCTCCTCGGTGCACCAAAAAATAGAATGAACTAGATACGGTGTGCCACAAAAACAGTAAAGCAACAAAAATGGTAAGTACATCAACTTGAAACACCGCTTTTGATTCACATAGATATAAAAATATTGGTTATTTTTATTTTTCAACGCAGTACGTCAACACAACATTTCGCACCGGTGCATATCCATAACCTTTTCGCACTAAAACAGAATGTTTAGGTTAATGAATGCATTGAGCTATAATTTTTTAATATTATGCATGTGGTATGTCTAGTAAAAATAAATGCACTGGGTAGTAACTTTTATCATATGCAACACCATAAAAATTATATCTTTTCTCGGTGCATTTCAATTTACCAAACACATCAAGAAAATTGTGGTGCATTAATGGAACACACCGATTTGTGGTGCACCCTGTAAATTTATAGGGTGCACTATAATTGGTGTGAGCCTAACCTATTGAACGCACCATGCAAGAAATTTTTTTTCAAAAACAATGGATTTTTTTACCTAATTTTCAATTCTACTTTGCTAAAAAGTTAAATTAGAGAGAAACATAAACATTACCTATAGATTTGCTTGTTGGGGGAGCATGATTTCAACATAAATGGAAAAACAAATTTTACCACCATTTGAGAAAATTCAAAAGCCACATAGTGAGAAACAAACAGAAGGATGGAAAGAAAGCAAAGCACTGACAACAGGGCGCTTCAAAAAGGCAAGAGTAGCACAAGTGCTTGAGAACTCTATAACATTGGAAATGGTAAAAATGAATTTATGGCCGACATTTTTTTTCTATTTAACCATGTTCCAGTGCGCTCAAGTAATAACATTGGTGCATACTATTTCCTAAGCACAACACTATTTTTAAAATTAAAAACCCTATCACGGTGCACCTTGTTATTTATACATTGGGGCGTTTCACTACATGAATAACACTGGTGCTTCGTGGGAGTATAGCACCGGAATGGTGAAAATAAATATTACAACTGACATTTTTAAATTTAACCTTTGTCTGGTGCTATCAAGTAGTATACACATCATTTTTAAAAATAACTGACAATGCACCACTTTTTATTAAGCACGAGGGCCTTCAGTTCAATTAAAGACATCGATGCGTATGATATAATATGTGCACCACTACCCCACAATCAGGCATTCCATATTGTTTAGGCACTGGGGCGTTCATATATAGGTTTAGCACCAGGTTGTCGTGAGAGCATAGCACTAGATTATGAAAAATGAATTTTAAGACCAATATTTTTTAAAATTTAACCCTTCTCTAGTGCTATCGAGTAGTATATGCACGGGTGCGCATTATGTACTTAGCGCACTATTATGTTTTATTTTTATAGAAAATTAACTATGTCATGGTGCACCATATGCTATTTAGCACCAATGCGTATAATTGTATAATGCATTGGTGCATTAGTGTATTATAGATGCACTATTAAAAAACATTAGCTAAAACATTCGCTCACCCAACTCCGCTAGTTACCTCCGATATAAACAAATTTTTGGGTTATTTTTATAGGTGCTTTAGCAAAAATATCCGCTAGAGGGTTCTTTCCTTGCAGTGCATAATGAAATGGAACAATTTGAGACAAGGAAAAGACCAGCTTATTCAAAGTTTCATAGAGGAATTTAAGATGCAAGAATTGGAATTGGCTATTCCTTTAGATTCACATGATACTTTGATGAAAAATATTGGCGCTTTACACAATTATCTTCGACATTCATTGTTGTTTTTTTATCCCATTACTCTTGATGAAACTAGTGTGAAACATATTCATCTTGAAAGAAGGGAAAAGTATGAAAAATACGACCATGTAAAGAAGACAATGACAACAAAGAAAAAGGAAGCGAGTCCCTCTTATGCTCATTGCAAGAAAAAAGGGCACGATGAGAAGAATTGTTGGAAATTGCATCTAGAGTTAAAGCCTTAGAAGTATGGTGGAAAAGGGAAGTAGCAAACTAATGCTATAATGCAACATGACTTGGGTTCTGATTTAGGCGATGAGATGAAGATCACAACTGTTGGTATTGTAGGTGTTGAGCCAATGATGAGTAGAATATGAAAGAATGCATGGCTCCAAGGAATTGAGGATATCAACAAGAGCATTCAAGCAGAGAATGTTGAATTGAGAAGACTACTACAAGAAGCAAAAGAGGAGAAGCGGGGATTTCAAATTCAGTTATAAGCCACAAAAGAGGCCTTGGAAAATTTGAAGTGCAATGAAGTCTTAGAAAAGCCATCATCACCTGCCTCAGAATCAACAACTGAGGTAAAAAGTGTTAGTGATTCTTCAATTTCATGTTCTCATTCTGATGATAATTTTGGTGCATTAGAAACACACTCCAAACCCATGGAGATAACAGAGTCTTCAAGAGACAATTCTAAGTCAGTATAAGATGCTGAGAGAACATCACAACCTTCCAACGCTAGTGAGCATTTTGAAGGAAGATTTAAGTCTAGTTCGCCTCGCTAGAGCCACACCAAAGACAACCAATCAAGGAAGTTTATGTTGCCAAGGAAGGAGACACAAAAGAAGGTCAAGAAAGTTTGCAGGAAGAAAAACCATTTTACCCATTACAAAAAGTGTCGACATCAGAAATCCACATGTTGGAAGCTCCATACAGAGCTACGCCGAAAGAAGGACAGGGAACATATGGAAGAATCTAAGAAGGAACCAACTGATGAAGTAGTTCAACAGGAAAGCTAGCTACATGAAGGGCCCATTAGCTTGGTTAGGTAAGAGATGGGCATCCTTTTTAAATAGTTGAGTATGATCATCATTGTAAATCACAGGTTCCTTTTTAAAGACCCCATAGATGGGAAAAAAAACTTGTAAAAGTGATGAAGTGTATAACATCACTTGAATATGCAACATAGTGATATTTTTTCCTTTAGTTGGATAGAAAAGGATGTGGTTATATTGTAAAACTTGACCATGAGTGGTTTATAAACTCTTGGAATGTAAGTTATTTCTTAAAATATTGCAAGTTATACATGCATTACTAGCTACATATTTTCATATGGATAATTCGACTTCATCATTCCCGATTCTGAACTACAAAAGTGAAGGAATGGAAAGTGTGGCCTATCAGAGACATTTTTTATGCAAATCGAGAAATGGGGGAGTACATCAAATTGCAATTCCTATTTATACTTTTGGAGGAACAAAAGATTCCCAATGGGGAGGAATAATCCAGGAGGATCCCTAAAAGGCCCAAAAATCAAAGCCCTTAAAACTCAGTGAAACAAAGACTAAATCGAAGATCTTGTTGCAAGGAATCCAATGGTATAAATGACGCCTTAATATGAGTTAGTATGCAAAAGTTATTCTCAATCAAAGTTCTGTCAAACTTAGAGAAAAAAAAAAAAAAACTTTATTTGGCGCTAGATAAATTTAGACCAATGTAAAAGTTGGTAGTCCGGCCAACAGGGGTATCTAGGGGGATACAATTGGAAGACCTATAGATAAATGTAGCGACACCACTACAGTTGGTAGAACCACCAAATATGGTAGTAGTTCCACTAAATTTGATAATACGCACTGTCCAATGGAAGGGTGCCATGTGGCCCAACCAAATGGTGTCACATGGCACCCAGTTGGCGGCCAAATTGGCACCAACTAAACCAACTAGCAGCCAAATATAAGGTTTAACAATTAACATGCAGGTATTGTTGTTAAAAATAATAATTAATTAATTAATTAATGTTTCAAACATTAGAGGTTTAAAATAATATTTTTTTTGATGATTTTATATATTACAAATGAAACATTTGTTATAACTTTTTATAATGGGTCATCAAAATGGAGTCGTGGGGGTTTGAACCCAGACCACCTGTCATCCAATGAACTAAACAAAGCACAGTGACCAGTGCACCAACTAGCGTTTTTGTTTTATCCGTCAGCCAAATGATGTTTAACTCAACCTTTCTCATTCGATGAAACAAGTAGATGGGGGTGAAGGAGCCACAGGCCAGCGGAAAGCATAGGAGCAGGCAGAACAGTGCGTAGAGTCGGACCCTGTGGGTGCAGTTCCCAAAGGAATATTCCCTACAATTTTCTTCAAAATATTCCCTTTAGATTTTATTGTGGATTCTTGAGGATTATCTCGGGGGTCCAAAGTTGATGGTGGAAAAATATAGTTGATTTTATACTCATTTTACTGGTACTTTTGCAAGGATTTCATTGGCACAATCAGATTTCAGATTTGAGATGCCCATTTTCCAGGGCATTATTAGAAATGAAGGAATAATGATGGATTTTTCCATCTACTTACCTTTCTTTTTGCTGAGATGAATGAAGGTGCCTCTCCACTTTGAAGCTAGGCCTGGAGATGGGGCCCACATTGGTTGAACTTTGTTATCAAGCATTGGGTGCATTGTCTTTAAGGTATCCTTTTATATTGCTTCTTCTTAAAGTGTTTTCATATATGGTTTTTACATGATCTGTTATGTGATTCTACTAACATCGTCGAGGAAAATATCCCAGATCAATCCACATGCACACCTTTCTCATCAATAATGTAACCGAGATATTGGACCTTGTCTATGTTGAAGGAGCATTTTTCAAAGTTAGCACATAATTTGTGTTGTTGCAGAGTGTGAAGGAATTTTTGAATATGTTGGAAGTGCTCTGCTCAACTCTTCCTGAAGATGATGATATCATTCAAATATACAACCAAAGAAGAGTTGGTGAAAGGCCACAAGATGTTGTCCATCAACCTCATGAAAGTTGCAGGGTCGTTTGTCAAACCAAAGGGCATGACCATCCATTTAAAAATACAAAGGGCATGGCCAACCATTTAAAACTACCCTCCTTGAACTTGAAAGTAGTCTTCCACACATAAGTTAGTTCTATTAGGACTTGGTGATAACTATAATTCAAATCAATCTTATTAAAGTGTTTGGTCCCCTTGAGCTAGTCAAGAAGGTCATCAATTCGAGGAATCAAGTACCTGCTCCTTGATGGAAACTCACTTAGATGACAGATTATAGTTCAGGCTCTCAGAATGAAGGAAAAGAGATATAGGTAGGTTTCCCTTGACCAAGCCGCGTATACATGTGGATTCGCAGTCCAAAAGGCGCGTATGCGTATACACACACTTTCACGCAAGGAAAAGCACATACATTTTGGAAAACTTGGTTTTGGTCCGTGGTATTTGGTCCTTGGTATTTTGACCCATGGTATTGATCAAAGGTATCTTGACTGAAGTGTTGACCCCAGGTATTTGGTCCTAGGTATTGCTTCTAAGTGGTTTTGGACCATGGTATTGAGTAAGGCCTAAGACTATAAAAGGAGAAGGAGATCATTAGGCAAAGGTACTCAAGTATTGAGTATCTTATGAAGAGCAAGATCTAGAATACTGGTCATGGGGTTATGGTGCGTAGTTGGATCTAAATCAAGGAGGAACTTGAGTGCTTGAAGAAAGATAAGTTCTATTGATGGGTCGAGATCTTAAGGCTTGAAGAGAAGTATCTTTGTGTGGTTTGATATTTTATAATTGGCGCATGTCTTGATCTGTAAATCTGATGATTTGGGTATAATTGATGTCTGAATAATTTGAAAAGGGTAAAGCATCTTTTATATGTAGGTTCAGTATAGAAAAGGCGCGTATACATGTTGGTTCAGCAATTCAAAACAACGTATACACAGGTTTACCTTCATATAGTAGCGTATGCACACGGGTTTGACACATCGAAGTAGCGTACGTCTCAAAAAATATGTTTTAGCTACTTCTATTTACTGATTTCAGTGTTATGGGTTTTGGTTTGGGTTCTGTTACTATTACTGTATTCTGGTTACAGCATTCAGAAAAGTGATTGTTTGATTTAGTTTTGGTTGGTGCAAAGGAGATTGATTGATGCAGATATATTTGATGTTTGATTAATGTTATCTATGGATCTAGTCTAAAAATTTATGAAAAGTGGTCCATGGAAGAAAAGAGAAGGTTGTAGCCTTCTGTAGGTCAGCACCTACGTACTAGTACATCAACTAGTACAAGAGCTAAGGGGGTTGTAGCTCCCTTCCAGGAGAAGCTAGAGAATGAGAGAAGGTTGTAGCCTTCTGTAGGTAGAAGCCTGTGTACTGGTATAAGACTACACCAGTATAGAAATTTTGTAAAAATAAGTTTCTTATTAAAAGAAGATAGAGACGAATTGCAGCAGGTAGTTTTCACCCACATTGGGTTTCCACCTTATATCTTGTGTTCTTGTGTGTAATTATCTTCTCTATTTTTATTGTACCTGGTTATTGTTACGTGGTTCTGATACACAGATTAAAGATCAACATCTCATGAATTAACTAAATTATAAGTCTGTAGGATATATGCTAGTTCTCCTAACAACAGTTGTGTATATACGCAAGTTTCCTTAACTTAATTAGTGTATACAAATCTGATTGTGACAAGAAATATTATTGAATTGCTAATACTGATTCACCCCCCCCCCCTCAGTATTATCTCCAACAATTGGGATCAGAATAGGTCCTTCAGAAGAAGCTTGATCACTTGAAGGAAGATCTATCATCATGAGAAACTACGAAAGAGAGGCATCCATTAGGCCACCAATATTTGATAGGAGAAACTTCGTCTATTGGAAGGTAAGAACCACAACCTATCTTCAATCTCTTGGAACAAAAGTTTGGGATATCATGGAAGGAGTATACACATTTCCATCGGCAACTCCTACAGATACGGCAAGTAAAAAGCAGTATGAAACAAATGCAAAGGTTGTCAATACTCTATTGGGGAGTCTGTCACAGTCAAAATTTGTCAAGGTTTTGCAGTTCAAAACTGTCAAAGAAATATGGGATAAGATCAGTCTAAGCTATGAAGGAGACGAACAGGTAAAATGTGCAAAACTAAAATCTCTCAAAATTCAATATGAAAATCTTAGAATGCACAATGATGAAAGTGTAGCTAATTATTTCTTACGTATAGATGAGATTGTTAATCGCATGAAAAAATTGGGTGAAGAGATAAAAGAAGTTACTTTACTTGAAAAGGTTCTAAGATCTTTGTCTTCTAAGCCTGAATCAGAAGTTTTTGCCATAGAAGAAAAGCAGAATCTTAAGAGTATTACTATGTCGCAGCTGCACGGAATCCTAACTACGTTCGAAATGAGAAAAGGGGGTCCATCAAATATGAGAGAGGCCACATTCAAAGCTTCAGGAAAAGGAGAACTCAATGTGTTGAAAATGCAACAAGATGATGGAGCTTAGTGAAAAGAAGTCGCCTTCACTAAGTGTGCCCGTAGGCTATTTTTGGCGCAAAGTCTATTTTTATACATATGGATCATGGTCTATGAGTTGCAGGATGCTATTTGTGGATGATTGGTCATGTTGGTAAAAATAGATGGACTTATATTTTTAGACATATGGGCGGAGTCTATTTTAGACTACCAGTCTAAATATAGAACAGTCGAATATTATTAGCTCTTAATAATATTTAGACTATAAACATTATCTTATCCTCTTGCAGCACTTCAGTTCGAGCTACGGATGTGGCACATGCAACTGTCAGAAGGAAATACATGGTTCTTATGGGTTACTTGAGCTATTGCATGGAGGACTTCAGTTAGGACTTCAGTGATTGAGTTCTGCGGAGTTGGATTAGGAGTTGATGGAGTTGTGTTTAGTTTGACTTAGTTGAACTAGTTGTATTTAGTCTAACTAACAAATACACTAGTGATGAGAGGTGTGAATTAATTATTAATTAATTCACTAATTATTAACTCATAAATCAACTAAAGAATACATCAGTTAACTCAGTGCATGGATAGTTCAGTGGAGACAAGTGTTAGAGGTGAGTGAAAGGGCAAGACAGCTGTCAGTTGTGACTATAGTTGTGCATGTGATTTGCACAATCAATGGATTGATTATTGCCAATGAGGATTGCGTGGTATATCCAAGGGAAATATGAATTTGGATCATTCATTCATCAGTATTCTCATGTAGGATTGCGCAGTGGAGGCAGGCAAGTAACAAAGGAGATTTGAGCCAGTGATTGATTCAGATCTGAGCTAGTTTGTGTGTAACAGGTGGAGATAGTACTGAGTACTTGTGAGGAGTATTGTACTATGTATTGTTACATGTTCTCAATCGATATAATATACAGATAGTTGGGGTTTTCAGCTGTATGCTTTCCCCATGATATATTGTGTTGATATGTGTGATTGATGCTTCAATGTGTGCATGCGATTGTTTCTTAATTCCGCAAAATTGATGATCGACGTAGAGGAGGTTATGTATTATGCATGATTCCACAAATAGTGTATAATCAAGATAATCTCTATGAATAAGTGTCATATTATTCAAAATTTCTACACAATGAGTCAGGACATATGTCAGAAGGAGAGGAAGAATCAAACTTTGTTAAGAACCTTGAATGGGGTTCTAGAAGATTCAGAGGTAAACTACCTTTCAAATGTTTTGCTTGTGGAAGAGTAGGTCATTATGCTACCAAATGTCCTCATAAAGATAAGCTTGATAAAGGTAAGGAATCAACAAAATGGAATAGAAAACAAAGTGTAAATAAAAAGAGCTACTATACGCATGAAGATAGTGATGGTTTATCAAATAGTGATGAAGATGAAAATAGTAATGATTATGCACTTCTGATGGCTTTTGAAGATGATGATTTCTTGGATGCTTTAGATGAAGATGGTCTCTGTGAAGAAATTTCTAAACTTAAAATCTATTTAGAAGAAAAGAGTATGATTATAGATACTCTTACATTCCAACTTGCTGAGAGGAAAAAAACACAATGAAAAGTTAGAATGTGAAATTGTGGGTCTAAGAAAAGAAATTGAGAAAACAAAAGCTCTCAATCTTAAGTTTGCTAAAGGATCAGAAACTTTAGATGAAATGATCAAAGTGCATCGTTCTCCTCTGATAAAGATAGGTCTTGGATATACTCAAGAACCATCTCAAGCACAAAATCCATCAACCTCCAAAAGCTATCTTGATGCAGCAAGGAGAAATGAATAGGTTGACAATCATCAGCAGAGGCTTAAAGCAGATCACTAGGTAAATCGGGTTCAATATACTTCAAGGATGAACATAATCTATAACCAACCATAGGTAAATCATTCTCAATTTGCTTCAAGAATGAATTTCAATGGAAACTATAATCATCAGGTCAGTAGATTCGATAATCACAGGAATTTCTTTAATGGCCAATGTTTTTCATGTCATAACTTTCGACACAAAGCTACTCAATGTGTTTCTTACAAGACCATCATGACTAGAGAAGCACGAAATCAAAGGAATGTGACTGGGATCATGAAAAGGACCTACAATAACTTTTCTGTTCTTGAAAATGAAATAGAATGCTCTATCTGTAACAACTTCGGTCATGAAGAAATTGAATGTAGGAGTAAATTTTGGCAAACATCTCAGAAGGAGAAAGCTTCATTGGGTCCCAAAACATGGAAAAAGAAAGAACCGCAAACCGAAAGATGCGGTATAGCCTTATATGTAGAAGGACAAGAAAATCAATGGTACATTGACAGTGGATGCTCGAAACACATGACAAGCGATAAAGAAAAACTTCAGTCATATAGTGCCTTAGAAAAGGAAAGGAAGGTCTCATTTGGAAATGACACCCCTGCAGTCATAAAAGGTAAAGGCTCTGTTCTCTTAAAAGAAAAGGTCAAAGATGGAAATGTTATGTATGTTGATGGTTTAAAGAATAATCTATTATGTGTTAGTCAAATGTGTGATCAAAGAAATGAGGTAGTATTTCGATCAAATGGATGTGTTGTTCATGAGCTTGATACAGGAGAAACAATGATCAAAGGCATAAGAACTCCAAATAATTTATACATACTCAAGGGAGGACAGCAACAATGATATCTAAGCAAAAATGATGAACACTGGCTATGGCATAGAAGATTGGGGCATCTAAGGTTCCCTCAGATAAGGAAAGCATGCAAATCCCACACTATACGTGATCTTCCTGACATCAGAATTCCAGAAAATACAATATGTAAATCATGTCAATTTGGTAAGCAAACAAGAACACATTTCCCTGAGAAGGAAGGATCAGCTAGTAAGCTGCTTGAACTTGTCCATACTGATTTATGTGGTCCATCAAGGAAAAAGTCACCTCGTGGAGAAGAATACTTTATATTATTCATTAACGACTTTTCCAGAATGTGTTGGATAGGAATTCTAAAGCATAAAGACGAAGCATTTGAAAAGTTCAAAGCATTCAAATCTTTGGTTGAAAACAAATCAGATCGCAAAATCAAATGCCTCAGGTCCGATCGAGGAGGAGAATTCACCTCGGATGAATTCTTCGACTTCTGTGAAGAACATGGAATAAGAAGGGAGTTCTCTACTGCAAGGACTATTTAGTCAATTGAGTATGTCCTAAATTGCTACATTAATTATCAATGTAGGAGTCGTAAACTGATGAAGTGTGGTGCACTATATGTGCAAGACAACCTTTTTCTTACATTTTATTGTTTTCAATTTTATTTTTTTTGGGGGTTTTGTCTTTGTTTGTCTCCTAATGCAAATGGAAATCCTATTCCTAAGTTTTAAGAATACTTTAAAAGGAAAATATGGATATAGATTTAAGACAAGGTTTTATGTCCCTTATGATAACTTCCGGAGCTTAGCACTTCAAAGGATCTCAAAACATACTAGTGATAAAATTAGTACTTGAACAGGAATGTAAATGTGTAGCTATTCAAATCAAACAAATGATGAAATACTGATCATGAAATCACTGAGTCTGCTTCTCATCTAAATACAGAAATAAAAGTTAAACTATTGCACTCAAACAAACCAAAAATTGCAGAATAATGAAAGTAAGATCAATTTACTTCACTTATAATCCGATAGCTCGCCAAGTAGCTTTTCGGGGTTAAGCCATGGATCTAGGGATAATGTGAAATAACATGAAGAATTGATGTCTAAATTACCTACTTGCAAATGAAAGTAAAATCAAGTCACTTCACTCATAATCCGATAGCTCGCCAAGTAGCTTTTCGGGGTTAAGCCATGGCTCTGGAGATAACGTCAAATGACATGAATAACCTGATATCTAATTGCAGAAACGAAAGTAAAATAAAATCACTTCACTCATAATCCGATAGCTCAACAAGTAGCTTTTCGGGGTTAAGCCATGGCTATGGAGATAACATCAAATGACATGAAGAATTTGATATCTAAACTAGCTAACAACAACAAATAAATAAGACTGAAATCAAAGCATAACTGAAATTGAAAAGCAAAAAAAATAAAGTCAGAAGAGAGGCCAATCTCATGTCACTTTTTGATGCAAAAATTATATGAAAACGCTCGAGCATAACCTATCTTGAAACACACTGATCAGTGTTAGCAAAAATATACAATGCTGGAAAATCATGTACAGGAATGAAACATTAACACCATAAATGAATTATGAAATATATACAGGTGAACAAGCTATGAAGTATTTACAATGGAAATAAGAAAACGATACATGAAGACTTTACAGAAATAAAGAAACAAAACCTCAACTAGTAGGGGCCCTCTGCACGGCCTTGGTTAATACGTTGTCAATCCAAAATTACGGTCAAACAGTCATAAGAAACAGAGTCTTTATATTGCAAAACAGAGGAAGTATGCTCTCGTTACAACTCTAGGACTAATGCTACGGAAAAATATATAAACTAACAGCAAGGCTATATCCGAACTAGCTACATGCGTTTCCAAATGCATTATTTATAGAGGAAATTACATAACTATTTTTCTGTGAGAAACCTTCAGCAGAGGGCACGTAAAAAGACAGAACCCATGAGCTTAGCGTCTTGGTTGCCATGATCATTCAATCAACAAAATGTGGATGTTGGATTTGCATCATGGAGATAGTCTATAGCTGTCAAAAGGGATCCACGGATCTAGGAACGGTCTCAGACCTTTCACGTACTGAAAATAGAGACCTGTTTGCTGTAGGACTCCTTGTTTCACCATCGTTTGACGAAGGCTTTACTTTATAAATTTGACTGAACAGATAGGACCTGGTCCATGTACAGATCATTCCTGAATTGCCCATGTGCCTCGTTTTACTTGCCGACACATGTAACCTATAAATCAATAAAAACAGTTGCAGAATCACGAGTCAGCTACGGAAAGTGGCTGCATTTCGCAGCTGATGAGAAAAATCTAAGTCAAATAGCAAACACAAAAATATAGCTAGAAAACCACTTAAATGCACTCTTAGAATCAATATGTAATGATCTTTGATAGCTTATGAGGCACTGGTGTGGAAAAAAGGTCTAAGAAAGTATGTAGAAGAGAGGTAGTTTTAAGGCTCAACATACCGCCACTGTGAAGGTGTTGCATGTCCTCATGCAACCAAAACTGTGACCATCCTCCCTTCAGTTCATTTTTCTGAGACCTCTGCTAATACATATAGCCTTATTTTCTTCTTCCTTGTTACCATTGTCATCCTAGGCTTCCTCATTAGGCACCTGTATTTGAGGTTGATAAGGGCTCGACTCAACCTCCTGCTCTTTTTCTTAAATTTCCTATTTTTCTTCTGCCACAGCCCAAGATGCAACATGGTGTTGTCATGGATAATTTTATCCAACCTGCTCTGTTCTTTCAATGTTTCATTTTCCCTTTTGATGTGTCTATTTAGGACTTCCAGTTCAAAAACTTCTTGTTTTAGTGATTGGATTAAAACTTCCTGGGCTGTATTAGGCTAAGTAGATGAAGTGCCTTGGTCTGTTCCAGTCTTCTCCAATGATTCAATAAAATCATACATTTCTTGTTGGGTTGATCTATTTCAAGTGTATCCTTTCTTGGACTGATCCCAAAATCTGGTTGAGAAGGATTGATCTCAAAATCTGGTTGAGAAGGACTGATCTTAAAATCTTGTTGAGAAAAAGGAGAATGTTGTGGGCTATGGTCAGGAGGGATTGCTGGAGATTGTTTTGGTGTTTCTCCTCCTAATTCTATGAAGTGGGCCCCTTTAGTTTGTACTTTCTGCAGTTTACTTTTAAGTCTGGAGCTCCTCCTTAGATTCTGTGAGCTGATGTCTTCTTTCTCTACACTCTGTTTTTCTTTCCCTTTTCCCTTTGTTGTAGTTGATTGTTCCTTAAGGTAGATTAGTCTTTTAGAAAGTATTTGATCCTCTTCTGAGGAAGGTTCTAGGGTTTGATAGGAAACTTCAATATTTCTTTTCCCCTTTAGTTTCACTTGCTTCCTAACCTCAGTTCTTTCTTTCCTACTTTTAGATAGCTTTTATTCCTTACTAGTTTCTTTAGCTATGTTAGTAGGAGTATCTTGAATGTTCACACTTGTTTTCCTTCTCCTACTTTTCCTTGCTGAGCTACCTTCAGGTGTTTTAGGTGGGTCCTGAAAGAAGTTTCTAATCAAGAACTGTTCCCAAATTTCCTTTCTTTCCTTCAATTGTTTTCAATCGGAATTTTAACAAGGCTGTGATCATAAAGGTGAGGCTCTACTTCATCCAGATTCTTTTGTACAATTGTGGACATCTTTTTCAGGCTACTCAACAAGAAATAAGGCAAATTGATGGTTTGATTTTCCAGAAAATTCATTAGTAACCTGATGTGGTACATGTACATGGACCCAAACCATCCTTCACATGTTATAAACTTCTGGATTATCAATAATAAACTAGTCCACTTTTCGTCTAGAGCAGAAACAGGGATTCCACATTTGAAAACGGTTATATCCATACCTGGCTTACGCAAAATAATCCTCCAGGCCCTCTCATCAAAGTCTTTGTTTTTGAACCACCGTTGGCCCTCCTGTGGAAGCTTCGTTGCTATTGCAATGGATGCCTCTATGACTGAAAATTTAAGATCTCCAACCTCAACTTCCACACCATTAAAAGACCTTGCAAATGTCTTCGTGACTTCTTTATTGTGACCTCTGAATTTTTGGATAAATTGCAGCCATCGTGCCCTCCTTAATATGCTTTTTAACTGTGGATAACCCTCCATGAATTTAGGCCCGTCCGACTCTGTTCTTACCAGAAGGCCCATTCCTTCCTCCTGCCTTAAAAATACCTCTGTGAGTGATGGACTGTAAGTGATGGATTGACGGAGGTGGAATGGTTGTGTGAGCGGAAGATGGAGAAGGATTGTGGAGAAAACCAGTAGTTGTAAATGAAAGAACACAGAACATGTAGTGAAAATGAGTTCACGGAGCAGAGGCTTGTATAAACAGACCAGAACTAACAAACACAACTTCAATGGGAGAATATAGAAACAGAGTGAGTCTAGCAAAATTTTGAATTTAAAGGCTGCGGAGTGGACGTTAGCATGTTCATAAAATGATTGCGGATTTGTGCGGCAAGGAAGAGTCGTGGTCAAATAGATTACGTCCTCATAATTTCCCGGTTCAACAAGTGGAATGCCAACATACAATTAAGTACGAGTTAGATTCGGAGGCGGATCATGAGGCCATTAGAAATTATGCAAAGGTCATGGAGGAGTTATGAAATCTATCAATGCGAATCATTACACATAATGGAGCTGGTGGTTTCACAACTATATAGATTATGTGTTTTGAAATGCTATTTGAAATTAATTTTGCTCATACCTTAGAATCTTACCACTTCCGTTCACTGACCTTTGATTGGATACTTCTTGTTGGTGCTTTAGGTGCTAACATCTTCAAAATATCTTCCTCTTCCATACCTGCATTTGGTTCTCATCATTGTTTGGCTAACATCTGACTGTCACTGCTGAGTAACAGAGTATTAGCTGTGGAATCAACAATCAGTTGCAGAATCAGTATTCAGTTGTGGAATCAGAATTCAGCTACAGAAACTGGCACAGTGAACATATGATTGAATGGAGATGGATGAAAATGAATGATATATGAAAACTGGACATGAAAGGGCTTTTATTAGCGGAATGTGATGATGAAATAGAATGAAATGAAGTGAAGTGAAGCGACATGAAATGGAATAACTGTGAATGAAAATTAAAGGGATTTTTTTGGAAAATATAGGGCGTCAGAAGTTTCTGATTTTCACCCTGTATTTTCTGTATAAGACTGCCAATAAGTGATTGATTTTCAGGCTTATACAATTTTTTATTTTTTTTATTTTTTATTTTTTATTTTTTTAAGAATCAATGAAAATAACAAAGACTAGGCTAGTGGAGAAGAAGGATTCTTCTTCACCAGCCTTATTGCAGAGTTATCTTGAAAGATTTTGACAAATTCCTCCTTTGAGAGTGGCTTATGATAGATCTTCAATTTGTGACCATTCACAATGAGAGGACTTTGATACTCATCAATGGTTTTGATTCTTACCACTCCATTGCTAAAGACTTTGTTAATCTCATATGGCCCAAGCCAATGAGTCTGAAATTTACCTTTGAAATCTTTGAACTTGGAATCAAATAGCAATGCCCAATCTCCTTCTTGAAACTTTTTCTCCTTGATGTATTTGTCATGCCACTTAGCTCTTTGATATTGAACTAGATCAGTTCTTAGGATTGCTTCTTGTCTGATCTCATCTAGTTTATTCAACTGATCCATTCTATGCTTTTGAGCTTCTGATAAATCCATTCCCAATTGAACTGCCATCTTGAAGGTTCTAACTTTGAACTCAATGGGGAGCAAAACTTCTTTCTCATAAACATGTTCATAGGGAGAATGTCCTGTTGTGTTCCTCCATGTAGTTCTGTAGGCCCATAAGGCTTCAGGAAGCCTTTCTACCCAATCTCTTCTGTGTCGATGAACAGTCTTGGTAATGATGCCTTCAATAACTTTATTTGTTGACTCTACTTGACCATTTGCTTGTGGATGGTGAGGAGTAGATTTTTTGTGCTTGACCTTGTACTCTTCCATCAGCTTCTCCACCAGTTTGGATGTGAATTGACCTCCCTGATCTGTCACAATTTCTCTTGGAACACCAAAGCGAGTAAAAATATCCTCATAAAGAAAACTAACAACTGAGTGCTCAGTAGCAGAAAATAATGCTTTGGCTACTACCCATTTAGTGACATAATCAGTACATACTAATATATACTTTTTCTATTTAGATGGTGGATTAATAGGTCCAATAAAGTCTAAAGCCCATTTTTCAAAGGGTTCGATGAGTACCTATGGTTGTAATGGCATCTCATTTGAGAGGGTAGGTTTCCCTAATCTTTGGCAGTTGTCACATCTTTTGACATATTGTTTTGCATCTTTGAAGAGGGACGACCAATAATATCCTAAAGAAAGGATTTTATAGGCTGTCCTTTTATCAGCAAAGTGTATGTCGCACGGTACATCATGACATGCTTTGAGAATATCAGGCATTTCATCTTCCCTAACACATCTTCTGATCACAAGATCTGGCCCTGTTTTAAACAATTCGTTAGAAATCCATTAATATTTTGAACTCTCCTGAATAACATTTCTTCTTTCACTAGGAAATAAATGTAGAGGTAGTTTCCCTATAACCAAATAGTTAGCTATATCTGCATACCAAGGAGTCTTAGTAGTTACTGCAAATAAATATTCATCAGGAAACTTGTCCTCTACAGGAGAATCTTCTTTAGTATTCTGAATCCTAGATAAGAAATCAGCTACTGTGTTTTGTTTCCCTAGTCTATCTAACACAGTAATATTGAATTCCTGTAAACGTAAGAGCCACCTTGTAACTCTTCCATTAGTAATGGGTTTGTTCATTAGATATCTAATTGTAGAATGATCAGTATGAATAAAGGTTTCATAGTCTGTTATATAATGTCTGAACTTATTGATTGCATGAACAACAACTAAGAACTCTTTTTCAGTCACAGTATAATTCAACTCAATGGGAGTTAAAATTTTTACTAGTATAGTAAATGGCATAAGGAACTAAATATTTTTGTCCCAACACGGTGCCTAGAGCTATATCTGAAGCATCTGTAGAAATATGGAAAGGAAGTTTCCAATTTGGTCCTCTCAAGATAGGTTCCTCAAATATTCTTGTTTTCAAAGCTTCAAATGCTGATTGGCAATCAGGGCCCCATTTGAATTCACAGTCTTTTGTAAGTAGTTTAAAGAGTGGAGATGTTATTTTAGTGAAGTTTTCTATAAAACTTCTATAATATCCAGTAAATCCCAGAAAACTTCTTACATCTTTTTGACAATTTGGAATAGTTAACTTGGAGATGACTTCAACTTTTGATCTATCAACTTTAATCCCATCCCCTGGAATATGATGTCCTAAAATAATACCTTCAGTAAACATCATAAAGCATTTTTCATGGCTTAATGAAAGGTTTGTTTCTTTACATCTTATAAGGACTTTTTCCAAATTTTCTAATGCCTCTTCAAATGAGTTACCATAAACTGTAAAATCATCCATATATACCTCTACACACTCATGGATTAGATCAGAAAAAATTCCTAGTACTGCTCTTTGGAATGTTACGAGTGCATTACATAATCAAAAAGGAAGCACTTGATAAGAAAAAGTTCCCCGTGGACAAGTAAATGTGGTCTTATCCTGATCCTCAGGTGCTACTTGAATTTGATTGTAACCACTAAAACCATCCAGAAATGAAAATTACTTTTTGCCTGCTAATGTATCTAATAATTGATCGATAAAGGGCAAAGGAAAGTGATCCTTCAAAGTTTCTTTATTCAATTCCCTGTAATCAATGCACACCCTCCATTTACCATTCTTTTTGGGTACTATAACCAAGGGTTAAACCCATCGGCTATCTGAAATTGGGTAAATGAAGTTTATATTTAGTTTTTGGAGCTCTTCTTTTACAATCTCCCTAATATTTGGATTCATCCTTCTCTGAGGTTGTCTGGTTGGTCTATTGTTTTCCTCAATTTAGATATGATGGATGCAAGTCTTAGGGTTAATACCTTTCATATCAATATACTCCCATGCAAATGAAATAAAGTGTTTTTGCAAGATTCTGGTTAGCTCTTCATGTTGTGACTTTTCCAAATTTTTGTTGATATTCAATGTTTTACCTGGAAAAATTTCAACGGTAGAACTACCAAACTCTTCCATAGAGTAAAGAGACATTTGCCTTGATGACAAATATTCAATATCGGAATCTAACTAAAATTGTGTGTGGTCATATTCTGAAGATGTTTCAAAATTTTCTAATGTGTTCAAAATTTGACTATCTTCACTAATTTCAGAGATAGTAAAGACGGGTTGTATAATATCTTCATCACTGACCCATTCATTGTCTCCTACTTCTATAATTTCTTTTGTTGGAGGATACAAATTGAATTTCTTTGTCGAACTACCAACAGAAATGTACATATCCCTAGATCTACAACTAATGAAAGCATCAGCTGTGGCTAGCCAAGGTCTTCCTAAGATGAGTGGGTGCCCTCCTAGATTACTCTTAGGAGTCAAAATCATGAAGTCTACTGGGTATTTCCAAGAATATAAGGAGACTGAAATATCTTCTAATACACCATTTGGTTTGATTATTGATCTATCTGCAAGTTGTAGTAATGTGGGCGTAAAAAGAAGATTAGGAAGTTTAAGTTATTCCATAGTCTTTCTACTCATAATGTTTATAGCAGCCCCTAAGTCAATCAAAGAATTTGGAATTTCTATCCCATTTATGTATGTCTTGACAACTAGACTACCTGGATCCACATATTTCTGCATGGTAATCTTTCCCATCATGATATCTACAATTTTTCCTACCAAGTGGATTCTTTTTGTGTCTCTTGGTTTCTTACCTGGTCTTTTGAAACTCAACTCCTTTATTGTTTTTTCTAGAATAGGAATCTCTCTAATGGCTTGTAGCAAGGGAATCTTGATACAGACATTTTTTAATTCATATAGAAAATCATAGTCAGGCAACAATATTTGTTTTTCCACCACTTTATCAATCTGTAATCTTTCAGGGAAAGGAGATGTGGATGAAGATGCAGGTTGCTCAACTATAGGAGTTATGGGGGTTGACTCTTTTTCTTTTTCTTTTTGAATTATTAGGTTTTGAAGAGATGCTTCCTCAAAACCTTTATTGACTCTAAGAGAATCTTCTTCAAAGGCATCTTGCTCTTGAACATCTATAGAAGGTTTTTCTAAAACTCTACCAGATCTGAGTTGAACATCATTAAGAGGAACAATCATATAGGTAGGAAATTGTTGTCCTTCTACCATGTAAGAATTTTGAGGATTTTTGTTGTTGGGATTTGGTAATGGTTGGGCTGGTAGTTGATTTGGCTTTTGTTGAAATGGAAGCAAGAGCTGGGAATTTGGATTTTGTTGAGAAGGTTGTTGTTGTGGAAATGGCAATGAAAGTTGTGGGTTTTGATTTGGAAGTTGTGGATTTTGAAAAGATGGAGGATATTGATAGAATTGAGCAAATCTCCCATAAGGGTTTTGTACCCCTTGTGCCCATAATTGATACGGATTTTGAGGTTGGGGCCAAGGTTGTTGCCAAGAATTCCAATTTGGTGGGAGCTAAAAATTCATAGGATTGTTAAATCCTTGATTTTGTTGCCCTTACCAAGGTCTTCTTGAAACAAAACAAAGGGATTCTATTGAATTTGGATCTTCCTGAAAGACAGCTTTGAGCCCAGGAATTGAAGGACAATCCTTGGTCTCATGACTTTCTGAGCAAATCATACATGTTTCTACAACTTTTGCATCCAAGGGGCATTCCCTTAGAGCATGTTTTTTCCTACATTTTGGGCAAAAGATGGCTAAGGAATCAACTTCTGCTTTCTGTTTTTTTTTTTAATTTTAAGGGTGTCTATTTGTTCACTAAGGCTCCCTAGAATATTAGTTTTGAACTCATCAATCATATTGCCAATCTATGCCCTACTTACCGAACCAGTTGCAGATTTGTTTGCTCTAATAAAAGAAGGATCTCTAGGCCCTTTTCCAGTTTTGGATTTTCCCCTTGAGAGATGGACACATAGTTCTGCTACGTCATGTAGTGGAAGTTGAGAAATGTCTCCCTTCCCCATCATGTTTAAAATATCTATACATTCATCTCTAATGGCTTTTAGTAGAAGGGCTTTCAAGGTTTTCTCATCTAAATTACTCATTTTCACTCTCTTTAAGTTGTATTGAAATCTTTCCAATAAATCCTCTAAGTTCTCATCTTCTTTTTTGCATCATTTTGAATACCTCATCCTTATGATTGGTGGGCATATAATAATCTAGGTATCTATCCAAAAATGTTTGTTTCATATCATTCCAAGTCCTAATAGATTGAGTGGCTAATCCCATGAACCATTTCAAAGCAGCTCCTTTCAATGTTGAAGGAAACAGTTTGAGTTTTTGAGAGTCTTCCATATAGTCATAGGTTTGGCACAAGACTTCAAACTCAAATAGAAATGTTTCAAGATCCTCACTTCGCAACCCATAAAAGTTTGGGAGGACAGATGGTGAAATACTTTTCACGGTTGTGTGGGTTTCCTCATTGGCTATAGGGAATCCAAATGAGTTATCTCCTTCCCTATTTCCCCCAATATTACCTCTACCTCCTCCATTGTTACCTCCATTATTTCCTCTTCCTCTACGTCTACCCCCTCCTCCAAATCCATCTACTACTTCTTTTGTCATGATATTTTCCTCTGAGTCTTCTGGTTCTTCTATTAATGGCTGACGAGAGAGAGTTTCTCCCTTTCCTTCTTCTTCAGGTGATTCTACTTCTTTGATTACAATATGTTCCCCTGTAGAAGTGAAGAAAGGTTCTTCTCCTGGATTAGATTTAGTAGATAGTGTGGGAGAATCTTCTAATTCAGCTGCTGCCCCTTGAATTCCAAGAATCCTAAGGCTGGGAGTATGAGTCTGGGATGGAGGTGTATCTTGTCTATGCCTTGAAGTAGCTGGAGTTGTGAAAATCGAACTTTTGGCCCGAGCTATGAACCTTCCCCTAGAATCTCTTGCTCTATGCATGTCATTTTTTTTTTAAATATATTTTTTTAGTCGGGCTAATAATTCTCTTTCTGATCTTCCAAATCACACTAGGTGCAAGAAGAGAGCATAATCAAGAAATTATTGAACTAATAACTCTCTTTTCTGATCCTCCAGATCACACTAGGTGCAAGAGGAGAGCATACTTCAAGAAGTTATCAATTTTTCCCCCTTTTTTTATGTAAGAGATCAGCTACTTAGTTACACTTCCCTGGCAACGGCGCCAAATTTTTTTAGTCAATTTAGTATGTTCTAAATTGCTACACTAATTATCAATCCGAGAGTCGTAAACTGATGAAGTGTGGTGCACTATATGTGCAAGACAACCTCTTTCTTACCTTTTATTGTTTTCAATTTTATTTTGTTTTGGGGTTTTGTCTTTGTTTGTCTCCTAATGCAAATGGAAATCCTATTCCTAAGTTTTAAGAATACTTTAGAAGGCAAGTATGGATGTAGATTTAAGACAAGGTTTTATGTCCCTTATGATAACTTCCAGAGCTTAGCACTTCAAAGGATCTCAAAACATACTAGTGATAAAATTAGTACTTGAACAGGAATGTAAATGTGTAGCTATTCAAATCAAACAAATGATGAAATACTGATCATGAAATCACTTTCTTTGCTACTCATCTAAATACAGAAATAAAAGTTAAACTATTGCACTCAAACAAACCAAAAATTGCAGAATAATGAAAGTAAGATCAATTTACTTCACTTATAATCCGATAGCTCGCCAAGTAGCTTTTTGAGTTTAAGCCATGGCTCTAGAGATAACGTCAAATAACATGAAGAATTGATGTCTGAATTACCTACTTGCAAATGAAAGTAAAATCAAGTCACTTCACTCATAATCCAATAGCTCGCCAAGTAGCTTTTTGGGGTTAAGCCATGGCTCTAGAGATAACGTCAAATGACATGAAGAACTTGATATCTAATTGCAGAAACGAAAGTAAAATCAAATCACTTCACTCATAATCCGATAGCTCTCCAAGTAGCTTTTCAGGGTTAAGCCATGGCTCTAGAGATAACGTCAAAATGACATGAAGAATTTGATATCTAAACTAGCTAACAACAACAAATAAATAAGATTGAAATCAATGCATAACTGAAATTGAAAAGCAAAAAAAACAAAGTCAGCAGAGAGGCCAATCTCATGTCACTATTTGATGCAAAAATTATATGAAAATGCTCGAGCATAACCTATCCTGAAACACACTGATCAATGATAGCAAAAATATACAATGCTGGAAAATCATGTACAGGAATGAAACATTAACACCATAAATGAATTATGAAATATATACAGGTGAACAAGATATGAAATATTTACAATGGAAATAAGAAAATGATACATGAAGACTTTACAGAAATAAAGAAACAAAACCTCAGCCAGCAGGGGCCCTCTGCACGGCCTTGGTTAATACGCTGTCAATCCAAAATTATGCTCAAACAGACATAAGAAATAGAGTCTTTATATTGCAAAATAGAGGAAGTATCCTCTCGTTACAACAACAAGACTAATGCTACGACAACAGTATATAAAATAACAGCAAGTCTATATCCAGACTAGCTACATGCATTTGCAAACACGTTATTTATAGAGGAAATTACATAAATGTTTTTCTGTGAGGAACCTTCAGCAGAGGGCACGTAAAAAGACAGAACCCGTGAGCTTAGCATTTTGGTTTCCATGATCATTCAATCTACAAAAGGTGGATGTTTGATTTGCGTCATGGAGATGATCTACAGCTGTCAAAAGGGATCCACGGATCTAGGAACGGTCTCGGACCTTTCACGTGCTGAAAACAGAGACCTGTTTGTTGTAGGAATCGTTGTTTGACCGTTGTTTGACCAAGGCTTTCCTTTATGAATTTGACTGAACAAATAGGACCTGGTCCATGTCCAGATCATTCCTGAACTGCCCATGTGCCTCATTTTACTTGCCAACACCTGTAACCTATAGATCAATAAAAACAACTACGGAATCACGAGTCAGCTGCGGAAAGTGGCTAAGCCACTTCCCGCAACTGATGAGAAAAATCTAAGTCAAATAGAAAACACAAAAATATAGTTAGAAAACCACTTAAATGCACTCTTAGAATCAATATGTAATGATCTTTGATAGATTATGAGGCACTGGTGTGGGAAAAAGGTCTAGGAAAGTATGTAGAAGAGAGGTAGTTTTAGGGCTCAACAAAGACTCCTCAGCAAAATGGAGTGTAGAAAGGATGAATAGAACTGTTCAACAAATGGCTCTTGCTATGCTAGATGAGTTTGGAACTCCTACAACCTTCTGGGGTGAAGCTACATTTGCTCTCGTCACTATTCTCAACAAAATGAATGTTCGGGTAAACAACACTCAAAATCCTCATGAACTTTGGTATGGTAAGACTCCTACTGTAAAATACTTCAAAGTTTTTGGAAGCAAATGTTACATCAAAAGGACTGATGAAAAACATGGCAAGTTTGAACCTAGAGCAGATGAAGGCATTATCCTTGGTTACTCTTCCCGGAGTAAAGGATACAAGTGTCATAATAAAAGACTTGGGAAAATCATTGAAAGTATTGATGTTGTGGTTGATGAAGCAGGCGAAAATCCAAAGCAGGTAAAAACTGAAGAGTGGGAAGAAGATGAGGATTATCAGAATAATGTTGAATAAGAAGAAACCAATGAAGCACCAGAAGAGCAGATAACGACAGAAGAAAAGACTCCATCCAAATATGTTCAGAAAAATCATCAAGAGACTTAAATTTTGGGACAGAAAGAGGCAGGTGTGTAGACAGGAAGAACTATTACAGAAGCTTCAAGCTATCTAGCATTGCTTTCCTCCATCGAACTGCAAAATGTACATGAAGCATGCAAAGATGAATGTTGGGTCAAGGATATGAATGAAGAGCTTGAGCAAATTGAAAAGAATAATACTTGGGAATTAGTTCCTAGACCTCATGATAAGAATGTCATAGGAACCAAATGGATATTCAAAAACAAGCTGAATGAAAATGGAGAAGTTATTAGAAACAAGGCCAGACTTGTTTGTAAAGGGTATGCTCAACAAGAAGGTATAGACTTTGAAGAAACTTTTGCACTTGTTACTAGACTTGAAGCCATAAGAATGTTCCTTACTCTCTCTAGCTTTCAGAAGTTCAAAGTATATCAAATGGATGTGAAATCTGCCTTTCTTAATGGAGACATAGAAGAAGAAGTTTATATTGAGCAACCAGATGGTTTCATCCTTGGAAATGATACAAAACTTGTATGCAGACTCAGAAAGGCTCTCTATGGTCTAAAACAAGCTCCAAGGGCCTGGTATTATTGTCTTGACAAATACCTTCATCAACAAGTTTTTTCAAAGGAATCACCTGATAGTAATATATATATATAAATTGACAATGATAAATTTCTAATACTTGTTGTATATGTTGATGATATCATTTTTGGTAGCAATGAAGAAGCCATGAGTCAAAACTTTGCTTTGGTAATGCATAAAGAATTTGAAATGTCCCTCCTTGGTGAACTCACATATTTCCTTGGTTTACAAGTTCAACAAAATTAAGATGGTATTTTTCTATCACAAACCAAGTATCTCAAGTAGATCTTGAAGAAATTTGGAATGGAAGATTCTAAACCAGTATGTACTCCTATGGTAACTGGATGCATCCTCAGCGCAAATGATGAATCAACAACAGTACATCAACCAACCTACAGATCCATGATTGGTAGTCTGCTCTATCTAACAAGTACCCAACCAGACATCATGCATGCAATGGGAATAGTTGGAAGATTCCAAGCAAATCCAAAGGAAGCACACCTTCAGGCAGTCAAAAGGATCTTCAAATATCTTCAAGGAACTCAAAATTTTTGCTTATGGTATCTTAGGGACATAGATCTTACACTTCATGCATACACAGATGCAAATTGGGCAGGAAGCATGGATGATAGAAAAAGCACTAGTGGTGGTGCATTCTATATGGGTTCCAGATTAGTGTCTTGGTTTAGCAAGAAACAAAGTTCAATTGCATTAACTACAGCTAAAGCAGAATATGTGGCTGCTGCATCTTGTTGCACACAACTCCTTTGGATGATGCAAACATTGCAAGTCATTCAGATCACATGTACTCCACCCACCTCCATCTATGTGATAATACAAATGCAATCAATATTTCAAACAATCCAATCATGCATTCCAAGACCAATAACATACCTATCAAATATCATTTTCTCCAGGAACAAGTGCTTGAACAAAAGGTCAAATTGGAGTATGTTCCCTCCAAAGAACAAGTTGTTGATATATTCACCAAACCACTGCCCAGAGAGACATTTGAATACCTCAAACAGAAGCTGGGAGTAGTTGATGCATCATCTTGCTATTGACACTTATTTGTTTCAGAGAACAGTGGTTGTACATGAATTTCATGATACGCCAATTTCTGTGGATACAGCTGCATATATGTTGGTTTGAAGAATATTAGTGGGCTAGACTCGGGATGAAAAGAGTCTGATATGGGTCTATCAGCGATCATCCGGCACAGGTTCAGGGGGAGCATATACTTCTAATAATGCATTATCATTGTTGGAATTACCTTAGAAGATCTTGATACAATTTCATAATAGTTTTTGATTCAGGTGGAATAGGTGCAGAGGGAGATCATGGTTGCTAGCCTAGATGGTGATCGACAGATGTTGCTGATGACTATCCTAGTCTTGTTTTAGATATTTTGTCCTTGTTATTGGGAAATCTAGTGTCTATGCAGAGCTACTAGTCCCACTAAGATGGGTAGCTATCTAGAAACAAACAGATTAAAGTTACTTTGGTTTTACTTTATGAGAAGTAGATAGGAAAGGAGAAAAGAATAGCAACCTCGATCTTTCGCTTGGTTCTCTGCTTGTTCCTTCTCTCCTTTGACAGATCTTTGTCGCTCCTCCCTTGACCACTCTGCTTCAAAGAGTACCTGTAAAGTCAAAGCAACATAATACCTTCAAAGTGCAGAGATCTACAGTCATAAACAATATAGGACCAGATATATATTGACCACATACATGCATATATTAGAAAACATACAAGAATGTGGAGGAAACTTGAATAGCTTTATTGATATAGAGATTAGAAGAGAGGATTATAACCCCATTGATCTGACCCAACGTCATCCTCCCAGCATGAAACCCTTCTTCACCTCATGAAAAGCTTAGATCACCCAACACTATGATATTCCACCAGGAAACCAACAGCACTTCCTTACAAGATACAAGATTCTAGCCTTTGGATCTCTGGGATGAGGGATCCATATATAGATGATTACTGGGGGGTGAGTCAGCTTCTAGGATTTTGATTAGTGTCTTCTCTCTGATAGTCCTTGATTCCACTTGGAGATTGATGATCTCTTACTCATCCCTGGGCGAATTCACAGAGGCAAGTGTCTCAGGAGAAGTTTCTGGAAGATTCCTGATCATCCACCTTGCAAATTGTCTCTGTCATTTGTCTACTCTCACCCATCGCACCCTACAGAAGGGCTTTTCAGTATGAATCACACTTTTTGCACCGAGCAGGTGAGATGTATCGCACCCTCTGCACTAAGCAGTCTGTATGGTCCAGTTTTGACCAATTCTGAGCAGTTTTCTGTGGAGAACTTCTAGGAGATGATGTAATCAGCTGACCTTGTTCCTTTAGGGTATGAAAGAACACTTTTAGGGACTTAGAAGCCCTTGGTTTATGGACATACGTGATTGGGGTTGCAGTGCCCAAATATGTGTATAACAGTTGCCCCCTAAAGCATGAGGTCGTAGATCTTTGATGTTGAGTGAAATGTTTTATCATGAGGATCCGAGGTTTTTCGAACTGGAAGGCGACTTGTAATAAGATACAATACAATACATTATCGTCATAACATTTTCATGATCTAGCTGAGGGGGGAATTCCCATGCTCAGCTTTAAAAATTCATTTTCATGTACATAGGACAGACAACCGTCTGTGCGGCAGACTGATGATTCTGATAGAGCCATCATCCTTTGATTCAGATGATCATCTGTGCAGCAACGATGTACATTTGATGTCTTTATTTTCCTGAATATATCGCAGCCCGGATGGATGAAACTAGATTCAGGGTCTTCAAACTCATCCAATCTTCACCCAAAGTACAAGTCGATCCATGTGAAAAATGTTCTGGAGTCGAACATGGAAAGACATCGCCTGATTACCAGCCAATGATGTAAGTTGTTAACAGGCGCGAGAGGAATCCGATAATGATGATGACCCTTAAGGTACTACAATACAATTCGCGTGGTGTGAAAAAGGGACTTGGGGTTGAACACCACGCAAAAATCTTTCGGTCGAAGGCCATTGATGTAAGCATGTCGCCGGAAGTGAGAAACTTGCCATTGAGGCATGCAAGCTTCAAAGTACTAAAAGGGTTGTTCCTAGGTCGACTTCTTGGATAATGAGCTATCGTCGACAAGAAGTGACTCGTCGTAGGAGGGCCTTAATGAATTCCACATCTACGACACGAAATGAAGAAAATGATTTTGTGGAGGTGAAAACGATCTGATGATACAGGGTTCAGGGTGGCGGTCATGAAAGAATGAAGCGTGAAGGTATTGCAATGGGTGAGACACAAGCTAGGTTGGTGAATTTTCTGATCGACTTCTCTTGAACATATCGGCAACACTGAAATGGATTGGTAGCGTTAATTCCAAAGATGGATGGTACAATGGACCAATGGTAGTATGACCAGTGAATGGAATAACCCAACCCAACTTAGACATGGGGTGAAACTGTCATGTTCAAGAGCGACTCACTACCAATAAAGTTTCTTCAAGTTTTCTTCCCAATTTTCCTGAGTCATTGCTGACCAGTACCTTTTTATTTTTATCAAGCTTGAGGAGGATAACATATGCTTGTTCTATAATTTTCCCTTTGGGCAAACCCGTCGCTATGTTTTAACGAGCCTAGCGACAGTGAAACTCGTTCTTGTATCTATGGACAAGTTTGTTGCTATTGGTTTTAACAATTTTAACGACAAAGGCAACTCGGTCCTTTTTCAATTTTAGAGAGTCTGAAAAGGGACGGAAAGGAAACTCCAGTAATCCTTTTTCGTCATATAATCCCTTAAGTCCGAAAAAGTATAAAACAATACGAAAGGGATGAATTTTTTATAGTTTTAACGAGCTGAACAAGACAAGCGCTCAATATTTTGTGTAATAATCCCTCAGGTCCAAAAAGATTAAAATCTAGAGGATGGATAGCACTCCCAGTAGATTTAACGAGCTAGAGAGGCCAACTGCTCGGCAATATTTTCATATTTTACAAGTCAGGTGAAAAGAGCTTAAAGGAGACTCGTTTTTGAGGAACGAGTGATATTTTCGGGTAGTTGCTAATTCCAGGTAAGGTTTGGAATTTTCCAATCACGGAAGTGTCACAAGGATGGCTAACAGAATCACTCTTCACAGTTTTTCCTCAAAAGGGTAAACAATCAAATGGAGGCGTATGATCGGCTAAAATAGAGTGGAGGTGACGGTAAGAACACGACCAAGGCTCAAAAGCTGATGATAATGCATTCACAATGGTTATTTACCAGATATTGGTTCATTTTTTAATGAGCTTAAACTCTGGCGGAACATATGCCCATTGCTAGGTTTATTCTTTAACGAGCTTGAACTTCGTGTAAAACTGCTCGTGGCGGATTTATTTTTTAACGAGCTTGAACCCTGCGGTAACACTGCTCGTGGCCTGGTTTATTTTTTAATGAACTTGAACCATGTGACAACATATGCTGAGATTCAGTTTCATTTTTACATAAGCTTGAAACAAAAACTATGCTTGTTATAAGTTTGCATGCCCCCAGCATAATAACGCAAATCGAGGTGCATGCCCCCCAAGCTTCATTGCATTCAACACGGTGGTTGGAATGAAGGTTTACCTTTGAGATATTTGAAAGACTCAACTTGGATTTGGAAAGGGAGTTGTTTCATTTTTTAACGAGGTCGACACGAGATAAGAACCGTCCTCAGAATCCACCATATTTACAGTATTTGATAGAAAATAAAAAACTGAAGGATGATTAAGGTCGTTGGACTAATCTTCGTGGTAATCTGGAAGATGGGAACGATGGTGGTAATATTCCCATGGTGCCTCTCCTATCATCATTGACTGAATGATTCCTTCATCCGTAGAATGTATATGCGACCAAGGATCTGAAGAGATACCATATTCCTTAGACCTATCTATCCAAACACTCGATGAGCGTTGATTTGGGTTTACCCCCCAGGCCAAGAAAATTGATTGCTACAATATTTCTAAAATGGTGATGATCCATGCTATCAAAATGTTCAGGAATCTTCTGAATCTAGAAGATATCATATTGCAAGTTCCCACCATGGCCACTTCTGCCAGTTTTTTTGGAGGTTGTAGGGCAAAAGTACCCATCAATGTAGGGTCTTTTAGTAGGCCTACTCCGATATTTTGAAGTGACTGAGAGCTTCCATGGATCAGCGGAATGCTTCCTGTAACCTGTGAACTGTTGGGGAGAAACGTTTGTTGGTCGACGATTGTAATTCCTCCTTGGAAAGGAAATGCAATCTTTCTAAAGTATGTCGACACAACAGCAGCCATAGAATATATCCAGGGCCTTCCTAGTAGGATGTTGTAATCGAGGTTTCCATCGATAACTTCAACATCAATTTCTACTGTCTTGCCCCTCAGTTCAACTTGCAAGTTACTCAAAATCCCGTATGGAGTGTATGTTCATTCATCAAATGCTTTCAACATCATCGACAATCACAACAAGGGTGGCGATCCTAACGTTTTCCAGCAGCTCATCAACATAATACATGTAGATGCCCCCTCATCAATAATTGTTCGATGAACAGTTTTGTTGAGGGATTTCACTTGAATAAGGAAAGCTAGTTGAGCTCATAACTGAGGGTCATATCCTTTATGATCAAAGGCCACAAGATTGGAATCCGCTGGGTCAATCCCACCTATTGCTGATAATAAAGCCTGCTTTTGGGAGGGGAAATTTTGCAGTACCTCAAGTGTCGACATAGCGGATGGCCATTGGGCCAGATCCTCCACTATGTTATAATTTTGTGCTGCTCTGGCACGAGGATTAAATGTCGATTTGTGTACTACACCCTTCAGCGGCTTTATCATTAGCTCAGGAATGATGGGTGGCACAACTTCAGTCGAAGTTGTTGTCGAACTACTAGGTTGATCATTAGCCTTGTTGTTCGACAGTTGTGGATTCCCGTAATCTTCATTCCTTGTCGATATCAAAGCATCATTTTGCTACTACGAAACAGACAACATTAGCACTTGGGATGGGGAAGCATTGTCACTAGCAACCAGATTTGTTTCTGGATTTGGAAACAGATCAGTCAATGTTGCCGAGGTTTTTGAACTGTTCAAGAACTTTCTAAGCTCAGTTCTATGTGGACAATCTTTCGTCTAATGATCCTCATCACATATAAAGCATGTATGACTTGGTTTCCTGTCTTCAGAAGGGTTTGCAGAAGATTTTTTAGGAGACGGCTCCTCCTGTTTTTTCTTCTTCCTTTTCTTTTTCTTCTTGCCTCCTAGTTGCTTCGGTTCTTTGCCTTTGTCAGTTGACACGGCATTTACTTCCGAGGCAAGAATTTCGTCATTTGCATTTTGACTAGAAACCATGCGAGCTTTCTTCGATGTAGCCTTTACGGTTTTCGTGCTAGTCGTACTTGTTACTGTCAGTCTTTCCAGCCTTCCTCCAGTGATCAAATGTGCTCTTACAAAGTGATTTTGAAGTGTCAAGGTCAAATTTTGTCATTTCAGTGAGTCTTCAAGCAAAATTTGGTCACTAGGCATTAGGTCTAGGGTTTGCTCTCACTCTTTTCAAAATTGCCCAAATGCCAATCCAGGTCATCATTCAGCTGAGTCTATCATCATTCATAGGGTTTTCATTATCATCTCAGTGTCTAATGAGTCATTTTACACCTTGTTCATGCTTCAGTTGCGCCTAGGTAAGGTCATTTCCCTCTCCTAGGGTTTTGAAGCCAATTTCTCTTGGACGGTCAAATCATCAGCAAAACTCGTATCCAGATGTTCATACACCTTCTCCTATCCTTAATGTACCTTATCAAGCACATCCCAACACTCAGATCCCCCAAAATCCTCATTTTTGCACAAACCCTAGTTTCTAGCTACAACCTGGCAATTTTCTAGGTTGGGCCTGT
>APFE031441879.1:165303-184871 GCA_000404065.3 Pinus taeda
TTGACTTGGGAACTAAAAAGTCTCAAACTTAGAAACTTAGAAAGATGTGGTAAAAGAAAATCTCTACCCTTTAAAAGGGTAACAAGTTAATTCAAATTGTTAAACTTTACTTACATACCCATATTTAATATAGCCTGAACCAAAACAAGTTATTTCGAATTGAAGTTTTATTTACATAAAATAGCCCAACCATGTGGTATATTTTCTTGTTGAAACAACCAACAAAATTGCAACCCTAACCATGTAGTCATTTTTTGTTGAAACAACCAACAAAATTTGCAGGGTCACCCATGTCGCAAGAAATGCAACAAGAATATTTCCCATCACATCTTATGAACTTTGAAATACAAGATGACCAGATTTCACTGCTTCTTTGATCAAATCTAGATAAGTGGCACATACAATTCTCCACGTTAGTGGATATATGATCCATTGTCTGATGAACAGAAGGAACCGCACTCATGACTCGGTCTGCTTTCGAATTGTACGCCTGCCCTTTCTTGGTTGATAAGGGCAGACTGTTATCAGCTTCCACAATCGTATAATACCTGTCAATCTCACAAATTAGAAACCGTAATTAGGTCTTTCTCAAAGCTTGAGACAAGTTATTTTCTGGTCTTACCAAACACCTGGTTGCAACGAGTGACCATCCTTAAATTCTGGACTTAGCCAGCAGGTGGAATGGGGCTCAGGACAGCAGAGATGAAGCATCGAGATTGTGTTTAATGGTCCATCATCGTCTTATCAATCTTCGTCACTGTTAAAGTCAGGGTTAATAGTATTAACAACATATGGTAGATTTTAGGTTTCTGTGATATGTTTTGGTAGATAAAGAATTCAGATTTTCCAGTGTTGTAGATAAAGAATTCGGATTTTCCACAGTGATGTAACAACATAACCAATTGCTCAAGCAAGCAAGAAAGAGATCTGTATGTTCAATCATCAATTGTAAGCTTAGAAAGAGATCTGTATGTTCAATCATCAATTGTAAGCTTTGTAAGGAAGTGGCACATTGCTGGGATAGCACCACTGGCTCATTTGCAGCGTCCTAATAAAGAGGAGGATGAATTCCAAACAGACTTGAAGGTATGGTGACTCCAAACAATTTTCGTGTTTTTCTCGTAACATAGCTGTTTCAAGCAAAAGTGGTTTGAAACATCAATATTTAGTCAATCCTCGAATTCAGAATTTTTATAACCACCACGAATGCGTATTATATGCCTTCTACATAAAACTATAATTGCTTCCAATGAAAGAGGAAGACTTGAATGTTACAAGTACTATGGGCTTTGAAGTTTGAACATCTCTATCTTATTTTCAAGCATAGTCTTAAATCGTATTATATGCATTCTACATAAAGCTATAATTGCTTCCAATGAAAGAGGAAGACTTGAATGAAACAAGTACTATGGGCTTTGAACATCTCTATCTTATTTTCAAGCATAGATTTGTCTTTATCAAATGAGGGCCAAAAAAGCAGCAGATCCCATCTGAAATAGTAGGTATTTGGAAAAGTCTGGAGTTTGGTATTAAGTTCAACTGAGACCTGTAGACTTAAATCTAGAAGAATCCAATCTTCTGAAGCAAAAGGTCCAACATTTCCTACAAGACTCTGTATAACCCTGGAAATCCCAACCTTTCCGCCAAGTCACGTTAAAATGATCAAACCCAAAGTTGTAGTAGCTTTCCAGCCAAGCAATGTCTAACCAATCATAGATAATAATACCCACATGACACAGCTGTAACAGAGAGATTGGTTTGATTGTTGTCTTTCCATCTTGTGGCCTACAATGCTGCAAAAGATAAGGATGTTTAAGCACAAGTATCGAAATAGGTGACATGGAAACAATTATGTCAGTAGAAACAAGATATAAGCCCAATAGGTAATCAATACGCACCTAGCAGAAGAGTAATAATAAATTATGTATAATTATGTATAGCATCTATTACTCTACTCCTATTCAGGCTTATACAACATTTATTACTCTACCAATTACTCTACTCCTAGTCAGGCTTATACAACATTTATTACTCTACCAGAAGGGTATATATTCATTGCCCAATATTAATACATAGTTTGGGAGTCTGAAATTCCAAAGCAAAAACAAGGATACTCTGAAAAGAAATCATAAAACAAACAAGCAACAATTTCTGGGAAGCTCACAGCATTCCGTCTAGGTAGACACTTGAAGAGCTGTTCCATTGAGAGCACCAGATAAAGAGTTAACGTTCAGCACCCAACCTTCAAAACTGTTATAAAATCCCTGGAATTTCTGCATAAAGATAATTCTAGCATCGTAAAGGCAAAACTTGTCGACTTTTCAGCATTGCTACCCACGGGAAAGAAAATTTAGGCTGAATAATAGAGTGACAGGATTACTTGTTCAGTGAGCATATTGTGCAGGACCCTAACAAATTGAACACTGGATGATTCTCATCCCATTCAGGATAATACCCTGTAAAATTTCAAACTAAAGCAATGAATGCTTCTAGTTTCAACCAAGATATCTTGTGGAAGACATTTCATGGTTAAATGCTGAACCCTTATCTTCATTTACCTTGCTCATAATTCCTGGCAAAGAGGGAATGGCCATATTGGGCACTGTGTTCTTCACCATAATCTACTGTTCCACCTTTTAAGTAGTAAAAAAGCTCTCAAGCCCTGCGAAAACACAAGCAAAGAAAGTTGCAAGTTAGTGCGAGTATTAAAGAATTGAATAGAATTATACCAGGTAAAAAATAAAATTGAAGATGGAATGAAAACAAAGTTTCAGCCATTAAACCAGACCAGAACTATAACACAAAAACTGAATTAGTCTGAATATCAACTTTACCGAGCACCCAAATACCGTCATAGTTAATGTTGTCTTCAGCTAAAGACAAATGAATTGATTTGAGGATAGACTTAAACTGAAAACATGGATCGAGTTAAAAACGAGCTTAAAGCTGAGCCCAAATGCAGCACTGGCTTAAGACAAAACCAAACGGAATGTTACAGCAGATTACATAATTTTCTTCTGCCATATTAGCTTTTATAGTGCCTTTAGGAAACCTCTTTTTTGGAAATGCTGCTCATGGTGTCCAGATAAGCAATCACAACATGAGGACCATTTCTATGGTATCAAAATCACCTAGTGCTTGCAGATGGTCTCATCCACACCAACTCATAAGCCCAATCATCTCACTGCTTGCCACTACGCCACACACCTGTGGGGCCTTTAGGAAACTTAAAATGTATATAGCATATTTAGAAAGTAAAAGAGAGCAGGACATCCTATACTTGTTCTAGGCAGAGTTAGAAACAGAATTCAACAAATTGTGGAAAATAAATAAAACAGTATTTGAACTCACCTTATTTTATGTATTGGTGGCAGAAAACAGAACACAGAATTTAGACCACATAGCAGAAACCCAAACAAGTCAAATCATAACCTTCTTGCCTTCAAGAAAGCTTGACAGATCAAGGCATTTAGACCATAAATCAATGAATTACACATCAACGTGAAACTTGTCTTCAGAGCATCAACTACAGAATGGACTCAATATAATAAAACACGCGATGACAAAGGTTCAATATTTCGCCGAAATGCACTAAGATAGATAGGTAGATTTTTTGTAAGATGTCCACGAGATCAAGGATCTATGTGATGAAAGAGTTACAGCTTGAGGCAGCCCACATTTCTTGATCTACAAGAGATATCTATGAGGAACGAGAATGGAAATCCAAAAAGTAAATCATAGTTGGCATTACAAAAGAAAATACTGCATACAGGAGCAGGTTGAGCAAGGGTGAAGGAATCACTAGTAAAAGACCACAATGGGGACTTCAAACCGAAGTCTAAATCATACCATACACAGACTTCAAACAATGACTTGTTGCCCATACTTGTTGGGCATGATCACTCTTTATGACATGCAAAGGCAGACTATCTGACTTTTACCATTTACCACCCACCCCACTCATTCCAGAGATTTTGTTGGATTTATTTGCAAAATGTGATTTGCGAAGTTTCTTTGGTCTTGAGTTAAATTGTAAGCGGGATACATATAAACAGACACAATAAAATAATACATAGGCTGTTGATTCAAATCTCCCAAACCACAGCGAGGCGTGTAAAGGTGAATTGATGAACTTTTCTTATTTTCTACTTCCCCAACGAGAGAAGACTTGATCAGCCAAGTTAAATCCTGATCAACCCAACAAATCTCTGATCAACTCTTATCTACCTAAAACGAATAATGTGAAAACATCAAAATAATGCAAAATTACCAGTTGCTTGCTTGTCAGAAGGATTCATCCTGAAAGGTCAAGGATAAGGTTTTGGAAAGTTAGTAGGTGACCCTCTTATCTAAAGAAAATAGATCTCCTCTTTTCAACAACTTCCTCAGATACTTTTGGCAGGGGTAGTTCTGAGAGCACTCCGGGTAACCTCGACCACTATGAGTAAACTGATACTGTTGGTGAAGATCTATTAAACCACGGTGAGCATGTGAGTAGCTAATTTTGAGGCCCCAAGCTTAGCCAACCCAAGATCAAAATCAATAAATAATTTTCCCATGTGGTGTGAATAGTATCCAGAATGAATCACATCGAGTTCCTTAAAAATGAGCTGAAAATGCATCAAACTCTACAAAGGCATTTTACAATAAACTGCAATTTTTTTAGGCGTCTTAAATCAATTTAACTAGTGACTTGATAAGTGAACAAACTCAACCTTCCAAGTGAGTCGTCCGTGAAAGGGAAAGTTTCTTCCGAATTCATTTCAAAATTCAGGCAAATCTGGGTAATCTTAAAATGAAAGAAAATGTTTGAAGCAAAGTTCCATGGTTAAGTCTCCCATTAATCAAGTGGAAGTATAAAGTCTGCTAAATTCCCACTGGATCACCAGGGTTACTCCATCGTAAGTTCAATTCTTCGAAAGTAAAGTTGATCCTTCGAACTTAAGGTCCGAAAGACGTTATGGTTGGTTTTGAAAGGCTTTCTCTGCCTTGGTATTAAACTGCACCTCATTGGGAATCAACCTCACCCCTTTTCCGAAGCCAAAAATCCCATGGACCAGGGCAAATGGAGCCAGTTCATTGCCCTCAAAATAAGGTCCATTTCCTATATCTCCACTCCCTTCAGAGACCACAATATTTGGTTTGCTGTAACTCTGCCACTGATCGCGATGCCCTAAACCTCTTCAGACAATGATTATTCAGAATTTCAACAAAATGTCAAACGCCACCGCATTGCTAAATAAATAAAGCCTTGAAGCCAAATGAGCCGCAGTGCTGGTCAAGAGCTCTGCTAAGCACAGGCCCAACAACGTCACTGCCCATAACCGCATGCATCTTCAGAAACCTGAAAAGTGCCGTCGATGTACTCAAACCGAGAACCTACTGTGTCACTTTTGGACGCTAAAGCCAATCTGCAGCTGGTGAAAATGGAATTTGACATTTTGTAGTGCCATTTGACATATTGTTGAAATTATGAATAATCATCCTCTGAAGAGGTTTAGGGCATTGCGGGCAGTGGTAGAGAGTTACAACAAACCAAAGATTGTGGTCTCTGAAAGGAGTGGAGATATAGGAAATGGGCCTTATTTTGAGGGCAATGAATTGGCTCCAATTGTGCTGGTTGATGGGATTTTTGGCTTCGGAAAAGGGGTGAGTTCTATTCCCAATGAGGTGCAGTTTAAACGCAAAGAAAGCCTTTCAAAAGCAACCATAACGTCTTTCAGACCTTAAGTTCGAAGGATCAACTTTACTTTCAAAGAATCTTTCAAAACCAACCATAACGTGTTTCGGACCTTAAGTTCGAAGGATCAACTTTACTTTCGAAGAATTGAACTTACGATGGAGTAACCCTGGTGATCCAGTGGGAATTTAGCAGACTTTATACTTCCACTTGATTAATGGGAGACTTAACCATGGAACTTTGCTTCAAACGTTTTCTTTCATTTTAAGATTACCCAAATTTGCCTGAATTTTGAAATGAAATCGGAAGAAACTTTCCCTTTCACGGACGACTCACTTGGAAGGTTGAGTTTGTTCACTTATCAAGTCACTAGTTAAATTGATTTAAGACGCCTAAAAAAATTGCAGTTTATTGTAAAAAGCCTTTGAGTTTGATGCATTTTCAGCTCATTCATACACTCGTCCATTGGATAAAACACTAGATTGTGAACACATATTGTCAAGTTGATTGAAGGCTGGTGTTATAAATGCATTGGAGTTACGATATATAAATGTGTTTATATACAATGTGAGTGTTTAGGAATGTGTGTGCATCTTTCTGCATTGTGTAGGTGGCATTCTTTGCATTGTGTAGTTGCAAACCGTGGTATGTGCGTTAAACACTAATTTTGGAGTCATATTTATTGCTACTGAGTGCTGGTGTACTAGTGTTGTGGGTCAAATATGCCTCTACTATGTATTGGAAAAGTTATATGATTGCACCAACATTGTTTATAGAGTTGTCTCTATAAATAAATAGAACCATTGTTAGTGTATTCTCTGCACTTTATATAAAAGAAGTATTTTGTGGAGGAGAGAAGACATTTGTATTGGCTGTAATATTGGTGCATTTGTTGTTAAATGGTTCTAATTGGTGAAGTATTAGAATTCCTCAATACTATGATACACTCAACCATTGACAACACATTCAGAATCAACAAAGACTCTCATGCTTATCTTAATATTCTGTTGCTGCCATGTATGTGTTTAACATAAACTCCATAGCCCAAGGACAAGGCACTAATCCGAGTAAATTTGATGATCACCCCTTCTTCCCTCCTCTTTTTCTCCAACAAAATTTTTCGGCCTCCAAACCTAGACAACCTAGCTAGGGCTTCTTGCAAAATTCAATAGGGGAGAAACTTTTCAAATCCGCTTGGATAGGCTATTGCGCTAGTGATCCTCCAGGTTTCATGCAATTTTCATGGTTCATTCTTGAGAAATCCCAAACCCTTGCTCCAACTTTGAAGCCCATCTTGAACATTTAGGTGTGTTGGCTTTCTTGAGGGTTTTGGCACATAGTATTCGGTGGAATAAATCATTCAAACCCTTTCTCCATCCTGTTACCCACCATTTTGTGGGTGATATCCCCCAGAGAAGAAATTTCTCCATGATGAACCTCAAACAGTAACCAGCAACCCCTTGATGCCACCTACTAGCTCCTTGTGCCATTTCTCCGCCATCTAAGCCAACCATGTGGTCCCTCACCCACTTGTATTGATCGTAGGTTTGAAGGTGGGCCTCCCGAAACTAAAGGTATGTATTGTCATTTGATAATTGAGTATTGGGTTTATTTATAATGGCAACTTCTGAGTATGGATTGATGGTGGGATTTGGCGGAAAGAGTGGGCTTAGTTTGTACTCTTGTCTCTTTGATATCTTTTGGTTGTTACCCTTGAATCTTAGTCTTGTGGTATCTCCTTTATTGACCATTTGGTTCTAGGGTGGCACTACTTGGGAAACCCCGAATTTGGGTGTGTGGTCATGCTCCTTTACTTGCATCCATTACTCCCTTCCCACTCATTATACCCCATTCACATCATCTCTCCCACTTGGGCCTGCATTCCCATTTTGGGTCCACATAGAGCTAGCCTCCCTATCCCCTTGCCCCCACCTTGGGTCAAGCCTACAATGTTGCCCCGGAGGTTGAAGTAACTTAAAAAAGAAGAAAAAGCATAATAGGCCACATTTAATAGGAAATTGTGCCACAAAATACAAAAGATGGTTGGGACAAAAATAATTAGCACGTGGGCAAAAGCCAATACATGAGCTCTACCCCAATCCATTGCCATCACCCTAGTGGAACTAGGCCCTAGATGAGCCTCCTTTATCATTCAAGAACCCATGATTGTCCCAACCCCTAGAGGGCAATGAACCGCCTTATACCTTGAAGGGGATAACCACTGCTATATATTACACATCATGCTCTTGTCTTTTGAGCCCCTAGCAATTAATTAAAGAAAATTCATAAAAGGCAAAAGGCATATAAATAAGGGTGGAAAAATCAAGGTTGGGACACCTCATGTACCATGACTACTCCCTCCTATACATTACATAGGCAGGTGTGGGATTCCCCTTATCTAGCTACCCCTATGCCCCATTATGTGGCCCAAGACTGCCCCTCTCATTCCCTATTCCATCTCATTTAATTCCACTTGCCACCCCCATTAAAGGGATGTACCTTGGACATATTATCCCCTCTAAGAGCTAAAACCACCTAATAAAGTACTAGGCTAACCCCCTTTGGAGCTTGGAGACACTAGCACATGCCAAAGCCCAATATGGAAGGGCATGCCATTATGAAGTGCCCACTTTGCTATCCATGATTTGTAAGCTCTTTTACCCGATTATTTTAATGATTGGTTGTACTGGAAGCCTAGGAGACGCATTGAATCTTATGCAAGATTACGGGTGGTTTCCATTAGGGCTTGGTTTTCCTATATAGCATCTTAACCCCCGAGGCCTACATTGGCACATGTAGGGTGTGTGCATGGAGAGCCATGGGCCTCCATAGGAGCAAACAGACTCCACAGATCTTCATGGATAATGAGAGACTACTAACGATCCACTTTCGAGATGATGGTGATATGCTTGGTACACTATGCCCAGCAGGCCCCCACAAGAGCCCCACACTTGGCAGGTGTCCCAACACTTGTACGATGTCATGGCAGCATTCATTCCACCACTTGGACAATTACAGAGGATTTATAGGCATCTATAATTCATATGGAGACCCATGGGGTCATTGATGTGCCCTCAGACCCACTGAGAGCACCACAGATCTACTACTTGGTGAACAAGGGGCCACCCCCTTGCCCATCATATTCCAAGGAATTTATTCCTCAATATGGCACTTCAGGGTACTATTGAGCCTTTGAAGGGCCCTATGACATGCACATACTATTATTTGGCCCTTGTGAGGCTTATTTTTACATTTGTGAGCTAGTTTGGTGGGTTTGTCACCAATAGGGGTTATTATTTGCATATTATTTTATCATTAGGGGCTAATGTAGGCCCAGAGGCTAATTAAAACTCCTTAGGAGGCTATATATTGATGTTAGATACATTCATTTAGATCATCGCTTAACTTGGGATCTCTCTAATATAGAGAACTTCGCATTTTTTCCTTGGAGGATATTTTTTGGAGATGGATGAATTTTGACATATGGATTTGGGCTATTTATCTTGTCTTCGAGCTTTGTCTTGTAAACAAAATGCTGGTTGGATATACTCTATAACATTGTAAGTAAATTTTGAAGTTATTATTCTTCTTATTGTATACTACTAAAGTTAGGGTTGGTTGTTGCATGATTGAAATGTGGAATTGAGCATGTTTTAGCTAATTTAATGTATGGGCCAATGTTATATGAATGAAATGTCCTAGAGATTATTTGTCTCAATGAGCTTGCATCGTTTGCTTTGAAGTATAAATGCTTGAAGGTCACTTTTCTTCTCTCTCTCAACATTGGATGAAGCTGACTTTCTAGGCCTCCTTGATCAAGAACCCAAGTTCTTACTCATCATCATCCTTGACTCCATATCCCCAAGTGAATTAGGCACTGATCCCTAAAAAGAGTGGTCATCTCTACTTTTCACCTTTTTCACCTTTTATCACTTTTTCCTAGGTCTAGCCCTCAAAAGTCTCCTAGGGCATCAATTTCCTAAGAATTGGCCCAAGGAAAAACTTTGATCTACTATAGGCTACTACATTGGTGGGTCCCCTCCCTCTCCAAATTTGAGGCAATTCTAACAGTGGAATCTCCGGGAATCCCAAACCCTAGCTCTAGGATGAAGTTTTGCCTAGGGATCCCCAAGGCTAGACCTCAACAAGATCAATTCAACCTTTTGAAGTGAATATTATTGTTTGGTCATTTCCTTTCACCTTCTGTAGTATAAGAACATCATCGGTTGCTACATTCCATCCCCAAACCTGGACTGGGTCCACTTGGCCCTATGTGGTCCCACTTCTCAATCAAGATTATTTGTCAAGGACCATTTCGGAATCCAAGTTTCCCAAGGATTATAGGGATTGAAAACCTCATCTATAAACCTATTCCTTCTCCCTCAACCCTCCAATCCTCACCCCCTTACCCCTGGAGGACCAAGTCCCTTGCTTAAATAGCAAGCAAGTTCCATTCTTCACTCCATCCTTGGGAAAGGGTTTCCAGGGTCACTTTCCACGTATCCATTGGCATACATTTTACAAAGTGATCCCTACACTACCGGGACTCCTCCCATCGGTGAAAGTCTATAAAGAGCAGGGAGACTTAGCTATGGTGACAGTGCGCTAAGCCTCCACCGTTGCCCTTAACCTAGCAGTTGCCCTCTTAGGAACCCCTTTTAGGTCCCCTGCTGATTTGAGTGATAACACGTCCCACCATGACCTAAAGAGCATTTTGAAGAGGCTTCTCTCGAGATTATACATAAAGCCTAAGTCTTCTGTGGTCACACCCTAAGCTTCTCAAGGATAGCGAAGGTCTATTTAAAGGCATATAAGAGCATCATTCAAAGCTTCTTTAGTAGTCCTAATCATCTTTGGAGCCTTGACCTTAGGTCTCCTTGTCATTATTGGATATCATAAGCCCTAAGTCTAGGTCTCCTCATAGGTCTTTCCTGGAGAGCCATTTGCTTCTATGGAAGTATCAAACCTTTATTTGAGCCTCTCCTTTGAATGGACCTTGGAAATCACATCATACCTAGTCATCCATTTCCTCATTAATAGTGATTTCCCCTCATATTGGGAGTCCTCAATTTTGAACACTGTGTTGGCTTTCTTGAGGGTTTTGGCACACATAGTATTCGGTGGAATAAATCATTCAAACCCTTTCTCCATCCCACCATGACCTAGAGAGCATTTTGAAGAGTCTTCTCTCAAGATTATACATAAACCCTAGGTCTTGTGTGGTCCCACTCTAGGTTTCTCAAGGATAGCGAAGGTCTATTTAAAGGCATATAAGAGCATCATTCAAAGCTTCTTTAGTAGTCCTAATCATCTTTGGAGCCTTGACCTTAGGTCTCCTTGTCATTATTGGATATCATAAGCCCTAGGTCTAAGTCTCCTCATAGGTCTTTCCTGGAGAGCCCTTTGCTTCTCTAGAAGCATCAAACCTTTATTTGAGCCTCTCCTTTGAATGGACCTTGGAAATCACATCATACCTAGTCATCGATTTCCTCATTAATAGTGATTTCCCTTCATACCGGGACTCCTCCCATGAGTAAGAATCTGTAAAGATCAAGGGGCACAGATTGAGGTGACAATGGGTCTTTGTCCCATTGTTGTCATTTGGTCTAGTGATTGTTCCTTAGGTACCCCTCTCCTAAGACCCTTGCTAGATTGTGTGGCAACATGGTGGAAGATCCACCAGATGGACATGAAGACAGCATTCCTCAACGGAGTAGTTGAGGAGGAGATTTATATGGAGCAACATGTCAAAGTCAACCCAAAACAAAGTTGAAAAACTAGCTAAACTTAGTCAATGTTTTGCAGTCAAAGTCAACAATCCAACCTACAGTCAATGTTGGTCAACATGCCCAAGATTCCTTGATTTGTGTGCCAATGAATGTGGATTGCCCAAATAAAACCTTTCCAAGTAAAAACACAATCAAATCACCTCAAAAAGTCCTCGATCAATGTTGGTCAAAGTCTATTGCAGAAAAGTCAATGCAAGAAAAACAGAATAGCTAAGGACCCCTTCGCACATGTGGAAGATAGAGTTGCCTCAGAAGGTGTACGAACCAACCAGAAGATGGGAGAGAATGTGTTGTGAATGAATGTGCCAAAATGAGGAGGTCTCGACTTATATTTATAGTGGTTGGTGTGGGGTGACACTTGAAAATTAGGCATTTGTAGGTGAGCAAAAATTATAATTTTTGGGATGAAGAGTGCCCTCAGGGGTGATCCAATGAAGGGATGAGCGATCGAAGGAGGGACTTCTAGGATGGGGAATTTGCCAAAGTTGCACTCTTTAACACTAGCGCTCTATGTTGACAACCTTATATTAACTGGATTAAACAGCGTGATCTAGGATTGCAAGGAGGACCTTGCAAGGGAGTTTGAGATGAAGGATATGGGGCTTATGCATTATTTCCTTAGCTTGGAGGTTTGGCAGAGTGATGGTGAGATCTTCATGGGACAAGGAAAGTACACTACAGAGATTCTCCGAAGATTGCATATGCAGGATTGCAAGCCCATGACCACGCCCTCTAGTCACAAACTGGAGGAAGGTGGATGCTAGTAGAGCAAAGCGAGTAGATGCTACAATATACAAGCAACTCATCGGGTTGTTGATGTACTTAGTCAACACACGACCAAATATTTGTTTTGTAGTCAACCAACTGTGTTAGTTCATGATGGAACTAACCAGAGTTCACTAGGTTTCTGTGAAGCATGTTTTTGAGGTGTCTCAGAGGCACAACAGATTATGGATTACGGTACAGACAGGTTGATGGAGTGAGGTTTGAGGGCTTCACAGATGCATATTGGGCAGGGTGTTCCAAAAATCGAAAGAGTACTTCAAAGTGGTGTCTTCAGCACTAGGTCAACAATTGTTTCCTAGTATAGCGGGAAGCAAAGATCAACTACACTCAATTCAACAAAGGTCAAGTACATGGTTGTCAGTTTGGCAACATGTGAAGCTCTTTGGATGAGGAAGTTGCTTGTGGAACTTTTGAAATAGAGGATAGAGCCTACTACGATACATTGTGATAATCATAGTTGTATCAAGCTCTCTAAGAACCCAATGTTTCATGATCGCTCAAAGCATATCGAGATCAGGTATCACCATCTCAAAATTGTGTGCACAAAGAGATAGTAAAGCTACCATACATTCCAACAGAGGAGTAAACAGCAGATATCTTGACCAAGGCATTGAAAAGAAGCAATTTTGTCCATTTCAAAGATAAGTTACGAGTTGTATAGAATCCCTTCCTCACTAAGAAGATGTGCTAAAAATAGTAGCGAGAAAGGTCTTCTTGACTTGTGCCTTAGTCACGAAAGACCTCGATCAATCCTTCTTTAGCATGCATAAGTTCAAGGACGAGTTCATGGAGCAGTTAACCTCATGCGAAGAAATTGGAGGCTCAGTTACGAGTGAGAGTCTCAATGTCTAATAGAGGCAAGGACGAGCTAGAAGAGTTAGTTCGACTCGGTTAACAACTCAATAACAACTCTAAATTCTAAAAATTAACTTACCAATTACAACATGAGTCGAAAGGCTTAAAAGAAGGACAACTGCACATCATTGTATCATAATGTTAAGCATGAGTTTGTGTCACAAAGAGTTCTTGCAAGAAAAGTGTGTAGGAGAAGCCTATACATAGTTTGAGAGAGAATTTCCTTGTGATGTGTGCTAGGATTTAGGGAGAAATTCCTAAATAATAGGGGCTCAAATCTGTGCTAGGAAATATGGGGAAATAAGAACCAAATTGCACAAGGAGAGAGGAGTTAGATCAAGAGTTCTTGCAGGGAGTTTCAGCTAAGTATTAGCAAAGAGAACAATTGTGTTTTCTATTGAAACAATTTGTCTTGTAAAGAAAAATTTTCTCAATAAAATCTACTGCAAGAGGGTTTTCCGAATTGGTTTCCCTAGAAAAATAGTGTTATTATGTGACTATGTTCTTTATCTCTGTGTTTCTTTTATTTCATTGCTTATCTATTGTAGAGAAATCTTGTGTCTTGGTGCAACAAAATTAATTTCATATTTGTCATCGTAGCAATTGTAGGGTTCAAGGAAAATCTACATTTTCAAAGTTTGCATCATAATAAGATGACACGTTGATGTTGGACATTAAGCAACTAGTTTGGAGCCATGTGTTCTTTCATCAATCAATGATTTTCTTTTCATACAAACAATTGTTAATGTAGTTGGAGATGACTTTATTATTAGTGAAGGATACTTGGGATGAAGTTCAATGGGCCCCTTACACTAGGATTAGGGGTATTGAGACTTCAGAGCAAGAGCACGAGCACGATAGAAAATAACTGCACGTCATGTTGAAATTTCGCAAACAAGTGGTACAACAAAGAATGTAACAATCGAAGAAACAAACCAAAAGATCCATAGGAAAGTGGTAGTTATCTTGCATGTTATTTGCATACCTGTCCACCTTCAAATAACATAAGAAAACAATTGTATACACAGTTTTCAAACATGATAAGTAGTCAACAAATTGGAAACAGAAAAAAGGACTTATCTAGTGATGCATCACTAAAACTTTTGAAGTCAAGGCTTGTTGTATATACTATAGAGGTAACCACCAATCCAAACTACAGAATAGCACCCTCAACCGCTTGCATCAAAGCATAAAAATTGCATAGCATGCAACCTAGCTGTAGTGGGGTGCCTAGCACACTACTGTTTGAATGAATGTGAACTACCTATAATAGTAGGTTGTTGAAAAAACAAACCAAAAGATCCATAAGAAAGTGGTAGTTATCCTGCATGTTATTTGCATACCTTTCCACCTTCAAATAACATAAGAAAACAATTGTGTACACAATTTTCAAACATGATAAGTAGCCAACAAATTGGAAACTGCCAAAAGGACTTATCTAGTGATGCATCACTAATACTTTTGGAGTCAAGGCTTGTTGTACAGAGGTAACCACCAATCCAAACTATAGAATAGCACCCTCAACCGCTTGCATCAAAGCATAAAAATTGCATTAGGTGCAACCTAGCTATAGCAGGGTGCCTAGCACACTACTGTTTGAATGAATGTGAACTACCAATAATAGTAGGTTGTTAAGGATTAAAAATATTGCTCAATTCCCTTGTTGTTTTGTTCTATATTTTAAAACAACCCTAAAGGCTAAAAATTCACAAGGTTAAGATTAGGGAAACCTCTATTAAAACAAGTGAATAACTTTATGGAACTTAATAATACATCATTCATACCCATAGGCATCCAAAGTCAACTAAGGTCCAAGGAAATAAGTAAAGTGTTTTCCTTCATCTATCTTTATGACCCATGTGGAGAAAGAAAGATGTTCTAGAAAAATTTCATAAGTTTAGGCAGTGGTCAAAGCTATGTCATCAGAGGGAGTGATCTAAATCTGGCAATGAAGGTTGGAGAAGTCTTCTTTGTGTGTGTGAGCGCAAGGACAAAGGAATCCCAAACAAGACCCATCAATAGATAAATTATCTATCTTGAAGGTTTAAATATTCAAGGCTCTATGATGTGCAACCTATTATTTGAGTGCCAACATGGAGGATCTTTAAAAAAGGAAGGGAGGAGGCATCAAGGAGATTAGATAAGGTTTGGTAACAAAAAAGATTTTGGAGGATCTGGAAAGACTTAAGTCATGGTTAAGGGTAGGGAGATCATTAGACCACTCAGCCATATTGCTACAATTAGACAAGTATGAGAAGAAACCCCATGGCCCTTCAAATTTAACCATAATTTGTCAAAATAAGAAGTTCAAAGAATCATTCAAAATTGGAAGAAATACAAGCCTAATTCAAAGGAGACAATTATTTATTAATCTAAGTCATGGTTAAGGGTAAGGAGATCGTTAGACCACTTAGCCATATTGCTACAATTAGAAAAGGATGAGAAGAAACCCCAAGGCCCTTCAAATTAAACCATAATTTGTCAAAATAAGAAGTTCAAAGATACAAAGGAGACAATTATTTATTAATCTATGATAAATTTGATGAAAGTTTAAAAAATAATAGCGGAGTGGACAAAGAAAGGTCTAGAATGTTCAACAAAAGCTTATTGAGACCAAAGAACCTATCAAGAAATTGTTTGAAACAAATAAGGAAGGAATCATTATAGAAAAAAAAAAGAATGCTAATCTAAAAGTGTGAGAAGGAATAAAAATAAGCTATTGGAACAAGAAAAACTAAGGTAGACAATGAAGAATAGGGGTACGAGAATACTAAATTCTTCCAAAAATATATAAAACATCTAAATACATGGAAGATAATAATAAAGATGGGAGGGAGCTAAGAAAATTCTCAAAGATAGCATAAATAGTAAGGAACTTCAAAAGTTTATTCCATGAATATCCTTAGACAAACATTGAAGAGAATTAAGAACAACTAAATGAGAAATTGAAGCTAAAGTGACCAAAGGGCTCAATAGCATAAATAGTACAAAACTTCAAAAGTTTATTCCAAGAATATCCTTAGACAAACATTGAAGAGAATTAAGAACAACAAAATGAGAAATTGAAGCTAAAGTGACCAAAGGACTCAAACCAATTCTACAAGATGGCAAATAATCCAAGTCCACATTTGGAAAATGGAATTTTAGTTGTGTTTCTATGACTTCCTAGAAGAGGAGTTGCTAAGAGTGATAAAGAATCTAAAGTTTCTCATGAACTATTAGGTGCACTAAATGACACATTTATAGTTCTAATTCCAGAGCAAAATGATCCATAAAACTTTGATGATTATGGCCCTCTCTCATCATGCAATTATTTATGCAACATTTCCATAATAATTTCAGCAAATAGGCTTGAAATATTTTCCCTAAATTCATCTCAGAAGAGTTGTTTGGTTTTCTTCACAATAGGAAAATTCATGTTGTGGTGAGAATAGCACAAGGAGGACTACATATAATAAAAGTAAAAAATTCCAACTATGATGATGGGATTAAACTTAGCTAAGGCTTATAATAAGATGAGCTAGTTAGATAATGGGATTATTTTGATTCAAATTGGGATGAGATATTAAGTAGTAAATTAGATTATGGGGTCTCTCAACTTCCTTTGTCATATAAATTAATGGGTCGACGTCCAATAATAGGGGGTCTAATGTAGAGATGGCATGTGTGTCCTTTCTTATTCTTGTTGGTTGCAGAAGGTTTGAGGCAAAAAGGTCGATGCATCTAAAAGGGAAGGTGTTATATAAAGGGCATTAAAATGAGAAACTATTTTCATTATCCTATTTACTATTTGTGGGTGATGTAGTTTTGTTTGGCATGGGAACAATTAGGGAAGTAGAAAAGTATAAAAGGATTCTTGAGTTATACAATAAGGAATCATAAATCCTTAGTGTCCTTCAAGAGCCTAAAGGAAGGTGGTCTAGAGAGGCAATTTGCTCAAATATTGATGCAAGGTTAAAATATCTAAAGTTTTTCCTCGAACCCACTAACTACAAATTCAAGGATTGGAATTGGCTCTATAAAAAGATTGAAAAAAGGATGACTAATTCATGTTATTGGTGGTTATCCATTGGAGCTTTAGTCAAATTAGATTTGGAGGAGATCCCTATTTGTTGGCATCCTTTAGCTTACATGCCAAAAAAATGGCTGAAAAAAAAAAATAGAAAGAAGTTCTTTGACTTCTTATAGACAAGAAAAAGAGAAACGGAAGGAATACCATTACTTAAGAGAAAAGAATTTGCAAAACCATGAGGAGGGTAGAAGATTTTAAAAAATATTCATCTATTCGAAAAACCATTCACAACAAAACGTCTATTTGACTAGGAATGAAGGCTTTATGAAATATGTGATTAAGAAAAGTATATAACTCTTGGGTCAATGGAGGATTACGCAAGAAATGCTCCATCCAATAGCATCTCATGTCGGAAACACAAATGATATAAACAAATAGCATATATAAAACACAAATGATATGAATAAATAGCATATACGAAACACAAATGATCTACATATGTAGCAGAATAGGAATTAAATCGAAGCAAAATACCTCCTCCTTCGCCTTCCCCAGCCCCCTGCCCCAACCGCATCCCCTGTTTCACCTTACCGTACCCCCACTGCACCTACGAAGGAGTCGGTATCCGAAAAGTTCCACCTCCTCCACAGATTCAACGAACTTGGAGAACGAAATATTTGCGTGTGCCATCATTCTGAATGTCATAGCGGTGACTGCCTGTTCACCATTGTCATGATTAACCACAAGTTCAAATAATAACATACAGTGATTTTCATGTAGGCTTGTATAACGCTTCATACCTTGGCACCCGCAAGCTCCGTTAGTAGTTTTCCATTGGCGTTAGTAAAAAGGTACCTCTAGAGATGACAATTATTTTTCCTTGTCATCACAGTTGCAGTGCTGCTTCACCATGAAAGCGAAAGAATCCGAGTACCCTGAGCTATTTCTCCATGTCACTCCTTCACGCTTACCGGATTTCATCAGGTCGGCCATATCCTACAATTATAGCACATCGTTCAAGATTCGATGTCAACAACCAGAGTTCATAAATTCCCCAAAAATTAAATAAAGTGACATAAGCATACATACTTCACCTGCGCCGGCTGGGCTATTTTGGGCAGCAGTTTTCACATCCGTTAAACTCAAATCTATGAAAACTTGGGTAAACAAACAGAAAAGAAAGTCAAGATATCAAACCCACAATAGGCTATGTTTAAAATGCAGAAGAACGACAAAATTTATTTTTAAAAATGCATAACATTATTTCCAGGTTTCGTATGTCTTTTAGTGCTTTTCTAGGGTTTGCGCGCCAGCGGACTTCCCATGGTTCACGCGAGACAAGGACAAACCTTGAACCTGTAATCATCATCTCTCCGATTCCCATCGGAGAAATTGAGTTCGTAACTTGGAAGATCATACTGGAATCTTGAGGGCCTTGAATTGTAAATGGCTTTGCCGTCTTCTTTGAGCTTGCCGCGTTAGGTCAAAGGCACCTCCATCTGGCTCATCCACTCTTGCCGTTTAACGCTGTTTAAGCCCCTGTTCCACCAATTCTGAGAATCCCCATCCACAGGTTTAAATAATAATAATTATATACAGTGACTTTCATGCAGGGCTTGTATACCGTTTCATACCTTGACACCTGTAAGCTTCATTAGTAGTTTCCCACTGGTGTTAGGTAAGAGGTGCCTCCAGAGATAATTCGTTTTCCTTGCCATCGCAGCTGCTATTTCTCCATCTCGCTCCTCAACTCTGGCCGGATTTCATTAGGTCAGCCACAGCCTAAAATTATAGCACATCAGACAAGATTTTATGTCAGCTACCACAATTCACGGATTCACAAAAAGGAAATAAATTACCCTATGCATACTTACCTTCACCTGTGTGCCGGCTGGGCTATTTTTGGCAGCCTTCGTTTTCACATCCATAAAATTCAAAGGAATAAAACCATGGAAAAATTGGTAAAACAAACAGAAAAGAAGAATAATCTATCAAACCCAAAAATAGCATGGCCATGCTTGAAATAAAATGCAGAAGAACAACAAAATTATTTCAAAAGAGGCAGAACCAAAAAAAACACAATCTATGGCAGCAACAAGAAGTTTTAACTAGAAAACGGTGGAAACCGCTAAAAAAATATTTTAAAAAATTAAAACAACCCAACAAAAACCGAAAAACACAGGCAAAATCACACTCTGCTCACCCATAGACAAACAACGAAAGCCTCTGCTCTGCTCTGCTCTGGGTTCATCACATCGCATCAGGTTGAGAAGAAACCTCTTCCAGCCAAACCCTCCCTCCCTCCTATGGGTTCATCACATCCCCTCGGTTCAGACTAAACCTCTTCCGGCCAAACCCTCCCTCCTATGGGTTCATCACATCGCAACGGTTGAGACTAAACCGATTCTGGCCAAACCCTCCCCTCCTAAATTCACCAGAGTTTTTA
>APFE031441880.1:0-11341 GCA_000404065.3 Pinus taeda
TTCAGGGTAACAAAGTTTCCCTCAATATCAAACACAAAGGAGATACAAGTAGGGCAAGAGAAACCACCTTGTATTTGTCTAGCTTGGCCCAAAATAACAATGTAACCTCCATGTAGCCATTGACCACTCACTTCACTGCTCCATACCAAGACCACGAGCCATACTTACATTCAGTTTAGGTTGGTTGACTTGCAAAGTGGGGGAAGAAAAAATTCCAAGACCAACAACCAAGTACACAGGAGAATTTCTTACCTGTTGTATTGTCTACTGAAACCTAGGATAAAAGTTCACTCTGAAAAGCTTCAACTCTAACTTTTCTAGAATACTATAGTCCCCTTTCTTCTAGAACAAAATTCTTTGTCCATGCACATTCCAAGGCAATGGATATGGAGATTACTACACTTCACAAGTATCCACTCTTCCTAGCTCCTCAAGAGTCATAATTGTTGTTTCCAAGAGGGTGTTAACCTTCTCCTTGATCTTACACTTTCCCATAGACTATTTCAAATATCTCTTCTATTATGGATTTAATAGGATGTTCACCATGCTTCCATTCATTAATTCCACACTAGTGCACTAGCTCGTCTCTCCATTTGTTGTTTACACACTAAACTCCAATAACAACCTCATTAACCCACAAACAAACACAGACGTTTCTTTGTGCAAACTCTTTATTACACCTTCTTGGGGTCTTTTCCATGTCTCCTCGTGTGTCTTTAGGTGGGGTGGTGGCATCACCCTCCCTTCCTATGCCATTTTGGTCACTCCATCTACGGTGGATGCAAGGATTTCATTATACCATTGGGATATTTACAATTGAAATTTTGAATAGGACTAGCATCAACCAATATATAAATAATGGGGTTTTATATAGTATGATAAATGATGGGGATTTAGTGAGTATACGATATATGAATAAGAGGTATGGGGTATTTTTCGAATAATATGAAGATAAGGGAGCTTCAAATTTCACATTATATTGTTTCTATTTTTTTTGGAACAATATGAAGATAAGAGAGCTTCAAATTTCATATTATATTGTTTCTATTTTTTATCATTTTTAAATTAGTAATTTAGGCTTTTTGTCTAATCATTTGTCTAGTTTTAATTTTTTTGATCTATTTTTAAAATATAAATTAATATTGAAATATTTATTTAATGAAAACATTAAACTATATAATTTATTTAGTAACCTTAATTCTTTTTAAATATACATGGCCAATTTACATCAATTTTTTAAAAATTTAGTATCTCTCTAATATAAATATTAAAAAAAAAAAACTAGAAAACCTATTCACAAAATTATATATGTATTTAATATTAATATTTAATATTTTAATTTAAATATTTTATTAAAAATACCTTTATTAATCACATTGAATATTTGGTCTATGCCTTTTGAACCAGCGATTGTGGTTCATCTTCAGGAGAGGAGACGATGAAGAGACATTTTCAGGAGACTATGAAGTGATAGATCAAAATCTTCAATGTGATTTCTTTCGAAAAATTATTTATACATTATGATATGGATCATAGAAGCTTGAATTCGAATACTTAAATTATAATAAACCTTAAATCAAAACCCATATAAACTCGATAATAAAACCTAAATCAAATAAAAATTATATTTTCTTTTAAAATCATAAAAATAATTAGAAGAATTAATGAGATAGATGAATATAAGTTTGTGGGTACATTTTTTTTATAAAACTATTAAAATTTTGTTAATTTGAAATATTTGTTATTAATAACTTTTTTAAGTTATTGTTATCTCATATAGATATTAAATAAAAATATATATATTCATTCCTATATATATATTAAATATATATATATATATATATATATATAATATATTATATTTACAAAATTAAAATATAATAAGGAAAATTAAACTAAAATTAAAACAAAATAAAATTTTTATTGAATATTTTATTTATAATTAACATATCAATAATCTTATTAGCTTATTTAATTTAATATTAATTATATTAATTATATTAAAAATTAAACATGATTTTTATATTTAATTTTGAAAAAAATGTTTTTGAATATAATAATAAAATACTTATTTGAATTCAAGCTTCTGTGATCTATATCATAATGTATCAAATATTTTTCAGAAGAAGTCATATTGAAGATTTCATTCTATATCATAATGTATCAAATATTTTTGGGAAGAAGTCATATTGAAGATTTCATCTTTAGGACACGATGGTTGAAATGTTTCTAACTAACAATGGTGGTTCGTCTTCAGGACAAGATGAAGAAACAGATCCACCAAAAAGGTGAAATAGGAAGACAGATCAACTAACAGCTAGAAGGAAACAACTATATTTGACCAAGGGAGGAAAATGAAAAGTTTAATATTATTTAATTAATTTACTAATTGTTAATCTTTTACTTTTATATATATATATCATATATAATATATAATCTTTGGATGTCAATTTATTCTAAACTCATATGGGCTTATTATTTGACTACTGTTTAATAATATTTATTTATTTAAAAGGTATACTTGAAACTATGTATTTATTATTAATATTTATCTTTTATCTCAAATGCTATAATATTATTTAATTTATAAAACGATTATTATTATTATTATTTGTTTATTACTCGTATATATAATTTTTTTAATTTTTACTATCATTATATTACAATAATAGATATAAAAATTTTAATATCACTAAAATTACTATTATTAATATAATAATGCTAATAATATAATATTCATATCAACTATGGCTAATATTAATAAGTATTATTATTAGTATTATGTATTATTAATATTAATAGTAATATTAGTATTTATATAATAGTGTATTAATATGACCAAATTTTTAGCTTATGATATTAAACTTAATGTTCCACTAATTAATATTAATAATAATAGTGTTATTAATATGAATGTTACTAATGATAACACTTAATAATAATCTTAATTATTTATATTAATGTTAGTAATACTAATATTTCTAATATTATAATTAATATTCTAATTAAAAAAAGGGGGACAAAAGGTTAAGACACAGATGGACAAAGATGGAGGAAAACTAAGAAGAGAGGGGGGGAATCCAATAGCTACTAATTTTCTAGTCATCATCCCTGTTAATATTATTGGAAGACCTCTCAATTTCAATGGCTTCCCTAAACTTACGATGATGAAAATGAGGAACCTTAGTGATAACCCTAACCTCCTTAATGTATATATGATGCTTGGTCTTCTCTGCATGTTCGGCCAAAACCGAAGATTTGCTCCTCCCGTGCTTGATACCAGTCATGTGTTCCTTAATCCTCTGGTTAACAGAACGCCAAGTTTCACCGATGTATGAGGTTCCACAGGAACAAGGGATGATATAAATACCTTTCATATCCATCGGGTTCACTTTATCTTTGACAATATTTAGGGAGCTTCTAATGGTGTTGAGGGATCTAAAGGTCGAGGGAATATTATGCTTTTTCAGGATTCTCGCAATCTTGTCTGTCGTCCCTTCGATGAAGGGGAGGTGAACTCCTAAACTACAATCAATGGGTTCTTTCTTAACCTTGGGATCCTTACTCACTTTAAGGAAAGCTTGGACACCCTACTGCCTACTATAACCATTCTGGACAAAAACATTAAGGAGATGGGACCTTTCTTTAGAAAAGTGATCACCATCATAAATTCTTAGAGCACGAAAACACCTATCTTCTGAGCAGGGAAATGGTGGGAATTGGCATGAAGATACTGCTCATTATGAGTGTTTTTTCGATACACCTCTTGGGAGAAAGATCCATCAGCTTTCCCAGAAATGAGGACATCAAGAAAAGGAAGGCAACCATTGACTTCACGCTCCATCATAAACTTAATGGAATTAGATTGATTATTGAGATGTTGGAAAAAGAGATCTAATTTATCAAACCCGTGTTGCCATATGGTGCAAGTGTCATCAACAAATATTTTCCAAAGCTTAGGTTTAAATAAAGTAGAGGATAAAGCCTTGGATTCAAAATCTCCCATGAAAAGGTCAGCAATGATAGGGGACAGGGGGGAACCCATGGCCACCCCACAGGTTTGTTCATAGAACACACCTTCAAAACAGAAAAAAAGTGGAGGTGAGGCAGATCTCAACCAATTTAGCCATGTTGAGATTAGTAAGACGAAAGATGACATCGAGGGCTTCCTTAATGGGGATGCTAGTGTACAGGGAAACAACATCAATACTGACAAGATTGTCACCCGGTTCAAATTTCATATTCTTCAATTCTCTAACAAAAGAAGAGGAGTCTTTGACAAAGGAATTTGTCTGCCCCACCAGGGGCTTCAACTTCACTGCTAAATACTTAGCTAAAAGGAAGGTTGGCCCACCAATGGTGTTGACAATGGGTCTAAGGGGGACTCCTTCATTATGGATTTTGGGAAGCCCATAGATCTTGGGAATGATATGGCTACTTTCAATTAGCTTATGGCTAAAGAAGCCAACAGTGATGTTGGATTTAATAGCAAGAGCGGTTATCTTAGAAATATTTTTCAAGGGATTATTGTCAAGTTTTCTATAGCTTCCACTATTGATTAGATGATCTAACGTCTTCTCATGATAATATACCTTATCAAGGATAACAGAAGCCCCACCTTTATTAGCTTTTAAAACGACAATGTCTTGGTTCCTATTCAGGGATTTCAGGGCCTCGAACTCATCTTTGTTGATGTTATGCTTAGGGGGCTTTTATTTTCTAAGAATAACAATGCAGTCTTGCTGAATAATATCTTTAATATTATCCAATAAACCTTTAATCCCAAATTCAACTTCAGACATAATATCAGCCTTGCCGAATAATATCTTTAATATTATCCAGTAAACCTTTAATCCCAAATTCAACGTCAGACATAATATCAGCCAGTGGAATCTTTTTGGGAGCGAAGGCAAAATTCAATCCCTTCTCTAAAAAATTAAAGAGTGGAAAAGGAAAAGAAAAAGAAAAACTAGATAAATTAACTACTTTATTATTAGGATGATTAATATCATTTTTAAAATTGGAAACCCATCATTATTATTATTGATATTATAATTATTATTAGTATTTATATTATTATTATTACTCATAAGCTTATTAATATTTATTAATATTATTTTCATCATCATTATTATTCATGTATAGATCTGATTGTTCTCTTATCACTATTTCATAAAGTTAAATTTAATAGTTTTATTATTATTATTTAAATTATTGTTTCAAAATTATTTTATTATCCCCTCTATTTATAAAACAACTATCATTATAATTATTATTATTATCATTATTATTAGTAATATTAAAACTATTAATCTTATTATTATTAAATATATCGGAATTAAAACAATCAGTATTAATAATCTTATTATTTAAGATTATTAATACATATCTCATAATTGAAATAATTACTATCAATACGTAATCAAATCTATTAAAAAAACACTATTCCAACCAAAGATTTATGTACTTCAGCCATAGATTTTTGTGATTTCTAACAATTATATATTCTCAAAATTCGAAGAGATCATTAAATATGAAACGTTATCGGTGCGATATATACTACTAAGAAAACAACACTCCCTGCCGTCAGTCAACAACATTTATGTTAGGATAATCCTATTATAAATAATATAAACTAGCAATTGTCCCAAAAGGTACAAAGAGAGGCCGATAGGATTATTAAATTGGAATTGCAAAATTTAGTTACATAATGAAATCTGATCTATGAGGAGCTTTGGGGCCTATAGATTACAAGAGAATAGATTTTCACCCATATACCTATTACTTTAACAGGGTGTTCAATTTCATATAGTAAAGCGCTTTCCCATGATTGGAAAATGGCTTTTGATTTTCTTTTACTTTTATTCGGGATAGCATTTCTTTTCCTGATTCTTTGGATTTTTGTTTGTTATTGACTTTCACTTTTCTGAACACATAATTTATCCAACCTAGAAACTCACTGTAATTGCCTTAAATAAGTGCCTTAAAACAGTACTTGCAAGAACTTATAGGAAAAATAAGCTAATCATAAATCCTTCAGATTAAACCATGTTCACCTGCATCAACATTGTAGGATTTTTTCATTATGGCTATTTCTCACAAAATTATGTTAAGCTACTATTTCTCACAAAATTATGTTAAGCTACTTAAAACATTACTTGCAAGAACTTATAGGAAAAATAAGCTAATCATAATCCTTCAGATTAAACCATGTTCACCTGCATCAACATTGTAGGATTTTTTCATTATGGCTATTTCTCACAAAATTATGTTAAGCTACTATTTCTCACAAAATTATGTTAAGCTACTTAAAACAGTACTTGCAAGAACTTATAGGAAAAATAAGCTAATCATAAATCCTTCAGATTAAACCATGTTCACCTGCATCAACATTGTAGGATTTTTTCATTATGGCTATTTCTCACAAAATTATGTTAAGCTACTATTTCTCACAAAATTATGTTAAGCTACTTAAAACAGTACTTGCAAGAACTTATAGGAAAAATAAGCTAATCATAAATCCTTCAGATTAAACCATGTTCACCTGCATCAACATTGTAGGATTTTTTCATTATGGCTATTTCTCACAAAATTATGTTAAGCTACTATTTCTCACAAAATTATGTTAAGCTACAATCATATTTTGCCTCTGCATAGGACTCTATGAATTATTCCTTATCATCCTGATTCCTCTATAATTCACTGAGATGGCGCCTTCAATTAAGAAGATAATTGAGATGGCGCCTTCAATTAAGAAGATAATTGTGAGAACGTTGAAGCTTCTCTTCTGGGGAATCCTCTTGCAAGGTACTTATCAGAACATATTTACATGTATAAATATATCCAGCTTTTAATGACTCGCAGCTTATGAAAACCAATTCTCTTTCGTCAGCATCATTTCCTTCATAAATATTTTTTCCAAATAAAAACTATGGCTTGGCCAACAAATAAATGTCATTGTTAAACCCTAGTAGCAGTTCTCAGCACCACTATGCCCATAGCCAATATTTTTTCCTCTGCAATATGATCAACCTTAGCCCTACTACGAGGTGTGATCAACAAGCTTGGAAATAAATCAATCAAGCTATGAGTGCTAGAAATAAGTGTCAAACTCAGGAAGAGCATTTAGCATAAGCGAATGAAATAAGTTCAGTGATACATGTGAATTTATGTGCTTTGGAGGTTAGTTCAATGTTAGGATTACAATTAATGAAATAAAACAGTCAACCAAGATCAATCACAACATAATGCTGAGTGTAAAATATACCATGAGAGGGCCTATCGCCATTAAGAAGATTAATAGATAATATGGCATGGAAAGAACATAGATCTACCAGCTTAGATTTAAAATTTCTCTTTTGATTTCACTAAACATGTAACTGCAAAATGGATTGGATCCAAGGGATGTTTTTTTAGCTATAAAAGTATTCTTTTCATAGCCAACACAAGTTATTTATGGGTATATATATAATTTTAATAACCAAGATTTTATTTCTGACATTCCTATTGCAGTATACATGAAAACGCTGCATCTTAAAAACCAACATCCAACAATTCAATTAAAGCTAAAGGGAGCATTCATAACTTTTATCTCCAGGATGAAAACCACAAAACCAACACTGGAAGCAAAAGTAAATCAATATAAACGAAGCTGAGATTCAAAATGACAGTTCGGCTAATAAAAATCATCATCATATAAACTCCTTTCAAAACAACATGTAAATAACAAAATGTCCAAATACATAATATAAACCATTGTTTTTCTCATGCGATAGCGATTGATACAGTTCGGTTAATGAAGTTTCAAGTTAATGCTAAAAGGGTAAGTTATTCCTGTGTAGCATAGGTCTAAATAGTTGGTCATAGACCCAACTTTTCTATCAAGACAACACCCTGATTAGGGATGGTGGGCGCTAAAAGTAAAAGAGCAACAGATGCCCAGTTCAAACAATCATCTTTATGCATGAACTTCTAACCCTAGTAGATTTATTCCTTGGCCAGTCCCAAAGGGGACACCCAAGAAATTGTTTTTCTGCTTAAGGCTAATAAATTAATTATTCTAACTTGAAGATTTAATTTCAAAGAGCCTCAACCAACTCTAGTATTGTAAGTAGAGCATTGTAAAAAGACTGTAAAATTCTCGTTCAATAGTCAACACTGAAAACACATCATGGACAATTCCGCATTCAAATAAATACATATGAGCATTTATATATTAAGAGAGAACAGATTGCGGAAGCAGATAAAAATACAGGTCAAGTGAAGACAAAATGTGCAGAAATTGATGAAAATCTTATCAAAGTGGTAGCTTTAGGAGCTCATGTGGAACTCTGTCCCATTGTTGCTATTACAGGAGGGGTTGCCGCACACGAGGCCATAAAAGGTAGGTTCAAGCCCTTTAATGTCTTTGAAAACCACTGCGATTTAATCTAAGAGTGGTGCTACTTCATTAAACAACCATAGCTGGTTGACATTCCCACGCTATTAGCAACAAACTTTTGATAGTCTGTAATTGTTTGTCAGTTAATCTCTAAGTCAGACACTTGTGTCCCATGTGATAGTGCCACACAACAACAAGGAACCATAATATTTGATTCAGATATAGTGTCATATATATGAAAGCTGCACACTGATAACAACAATGAAGTGGTGGATGGGCTGTCTTCATAGTTTTGCTCTATTCTTATTAACCACTGCGATTTAATCTAAGAGTGGTGCTACTTCATTAAACAACCATAGCTGGTTGACATTCCCACGCTATTAGCAACAAACTTTTGATAGTCTGTAATTGTTTGTCAGTTAATCTCTAAGTCAGACACTTGTGTCCCATGTGATAGTGTCACACAACAACAAGGAACCATAATATTTGATTCAGATATAGTGTCATATATATGAAAGCTGCACACTGATAACAACAATGAAGTGGTGGATGGGCTGTCTTCATAGTTTTGCTCTATTCTTATTTTTGGTGTGCACTCTTTCAAGAAGTTGAAATAATTTGGCATAATGTTATACACCGAAACATTGGTTCTATTTTCAAGGCAGCCTTTTTCTAGTGTGCTAGCATCTTATATTGAGGAAATGATCTGCATTTTTGGAGAGAAATCAGCATCTTGTTCATGGTGTGCGTTTGTGAACATTCCAATGGAGACTCACCACTTTTATCTTCCAACAGTGTTTGGCCGATAACAGTTGCTCCAGAAAAGAAAAGTGCAAATGTATAAAATTTAAATGAAATAATATGTAGTACATATTAGAGAGGTTTAGTTTCCCAGCTTTAGAAATTGGAGTATCGGGCACAATCATATTTGTAAAGCAGGAACTTTAGTTCCTTCTATGCCTTCTATTACTTCTTAACCCTACGCCATTCACCCCTATTTCTGCTTCCTAATTCTATGTATTTATACAAGACAGTATCTATCAGTTATAAGTAATTGAACTTCCATAACTAACAGGTGTCACTGCTAGATGACCACACGTAACATGACTACTTATCTTGAAGTTAAATTTGGGGTCAATATTGATGCCGATGGCAGTCATTAATGTTGATTTTTTTTAGTGGTTCCTCTCTTGACTTATCGATTTGGGATGGATCAGGTCCCTTCCTTATGAGGATGATGACCCGCCATTGTTAAAATTTCAGTGCTTGGTAAGCAGACCTGCAAACTATGAAGTACAAACCTAGAAAGCTGGAAACTCAATGATCTCAAAACTGCTGTTTGTATGCTAGATCTATAAAAATATAAACTAACTGAAAATATGAACAGCAGAAGCTATAAGAAATTTGCAGCACCCAAAATCACATCTGTTTTATTAATTGAAAAGGTGGAAATACAATGTTACTTGCTCAAATTCTCAACTCATTCACCTAAAATAGACTAAATTGGCCTAAAATAGCCCACAAAAATGTGCCCAGATCTGCATGAATACTTTCCTAGATTAGAGTACCCTCAAGTAGTTAGGCATGCATAATGCAATCAGTAATCTCCCAGGGTTCTGCACCCTATCTGAAATAAGGAATCACTCCTAGATAATGTGCTGGGCTAATTCTGGAATCACTTCTGTTTTATTAACTGAAAAACAGGAAATACAATGCCACTAAACAATGCCAGGAAATACAATGCCACTAGCTCAACTCCTAAACACACTCACCTAAAATAGACTAAATCGGCCTAAAATAGCCCACGAAAATGTGCCCAGATATGTACAGATTCTTTCCTAGATTAGAGTACCATCAGGAAGTTAGGCATGCATTAATCATTTAATGCAAGCAGTAATCTTCCAGGGTCTGCACCCTATCTGGAATAAGGAATCACGCCTAGATAATGTGCCAGGCTAATTCAAAAGAAAAAAGTGCCTATTTTAATTTGGGAAAAACCAAAACAGGAAATTGTTTTCTAATAATAAAAGATGCTATGTGTGGCACATTCATGTCTCAACTCTCAAGCATGCATATGCCATCTACTTTAGCCTATATAACTGTGTCTTCTCCACACTCCAAGCTACCGATGTCCCATTTCACTGCCAGGACTGTTGCACAAAGCCTGGGATGATATCTGTTGATGGAGTTGCTGCTGTATGGATCTGCATCACTACTGCACCATGCTGAGGATAATAGTCAACACTGAAAACACATCATGGACAATTCCGCATTCAAATAAATACAGATAAGCATTTATATATTAAGAGAGAATATAACATTTCCTTCACAGAAAAGATATCAGAAAAGGAAGAATTCTTTAGAGCCAGTCCAAGTCATAATTAAACCTCGCGAAAACCTCTGCGTTGATCATGAGGATGCCAACCAGAGGAAAATCGTTCAAGCATTACATTATCTGTGGGAACACTTTCTACAATTATCTCCTATTTAGTCTAAGTCTAACTCGAAAACTGGAGAAGGAAACCTCAAGCTGGTATGTCGCTAGATTTCCATACCGTGCTTCTTGATCTGAAGGGTTCGTTCTGTAGCTCGCGGCAGGAGCATAGAAGCTCGAGGAAAACCCATCACCTCGGACCTCTGCAACCTGCAAGTCGAGTAGAAAGAGTCTCAACGCTAATCAATAGGAAAATTTGTTTTTAATTCAAACTAACTAAATAAGGAAGTAAGCCTCAACTGTGGTAGGTCGGGGAGGGTTTTCCATCTGCCGATACCAGAGAGGAACCTGAAAAGGGTAATGCGCCTTCACCTAGGTAAATGGACCAGAGTTACTGTCAGTTGTGAATGTTGTGGATAAAAGAACAAATAAAAGAGGCAGAACAAGGAGCCATGAAATCAATCAAATGGTAAATAGAAAAGCGAGAACAAGAAAAGCAACATGGCTCTCAAGTTTATGCTTGAAGA